>JAODOY010040180.1:3835-20390 GCA_025399855.1 Forbesichthys papilliferus
GTTTGGGTTTGCAAACAGCAGCGTAGATGTACACAGCACAGTCTAGATAGACAATGAACGGTTTGGGTTTGCAAACACCAGCGTAGATATACACAGCACAGTCTAGACAGAACAAAGGGTTTCGGTAATGAGCATATTGTGACCCGTTGGTGGAGCCACAGTCAGAGAAACACAGAGACATCTTAAAGGTAGACTCGTGATTTGTTTTGATCAAATCAACAATCTTTCTGCAGCAATATGATTCCACCTTTAACTTAACCATGACTACACCTTTACTGTAGTCACGTTACCCTGACTCCACCTTTAATATAGTATTGTTACCCTGACTACACCTTTAACATAGTCACATTACCCTGACTACACCTTTAACACAATCACATTACCTATACACCTTTAACGTAGTCACATTATGATCTGAAGGCCTCCAGATCGTAATGATGTAAGGATGTACAAAGGCATTTTACATCGTATTATTATTATTATTGCAAAGCCTCCTGTATTGGGCAGTGTATTCTAGTGTTCGTTGTTCTAGTGTTTTGCCTCATCACCATTTAAAGGAACTACTTGCAGCAGATGCTGTGATGTTACTTCACAAGTCAATTTATGGGCAAAGCACATGCTCACACACATTACACAAGCCTATACAGTGTGTGTGTGTGCGTGTGTGTGTGTGTGTGTGTTTACTGAATTTCACTCCACACTAGCATTTTACTCCACACCGCTCCCTACTGGCAGTACAGTAAAACATTAAGCAATATTCTGTACTATATACACACATAAAACTGAATTAATATAAATGTGATCTGGTAATGGATACAGGGCTCAATAGCCGACAAAGCAGGATTCATTTGTTACCCAAGCACGTTTCTAAGACTTCCTTAAGGTTGATGTTCCTGGTTCTTCCTTCGCTATGACTTTGCAATGCAAAGTTCCAGGGAACTCAGCTAACATTAACCTACAGAGTAGCATAGATTGGGGCTATAAACAAATCATGGCTGCCTCATTTACATATCGCTATTGTGCATTCTTATGTCGGACCGGGTGAGTCATGATGTTTGCATGAAGGATCGCAATAATATACTGGCAGAGAGAACCCCCCCCCCACGCTATTGCGCGTACTGTAATTCACTGCCAAACACGGCCACATTAACAACAAAACCATGCGTTCTAAACTCTGAGCCTGCTTGGATTTCACGATTGGAATAATACTTTTTTTTTTTTTTTTTGCGTGTGCAGAAAATCACCGCTTGATACACAAGCATTCTCAACTGCCACACCTTGAGTTAAATAATCTCAAATCCAAACGTGAATGGTTCCTGTGTGCATTCATCTATCAAGAGTGCCTACGTTACACATTTTAAAGGGCTGGCTTAAGGCCATCTACCCCCCCGGCCCTTCCCCACCCACCATGGCGCTCAAACAGGTCGTTAAGGACAGGTGTAGGTTTAATCCTCACTAGCGGGGAGCTTGTCAGATGTGTATGTAATGGCATGTCTCCATCTGATGTGACGAGACTAAAACCAATTTGATTTCCCATGACCCTCGCCCATCTGCAAACATACCGAGTGGATGTCAGCAGGTACGGCAAAGGATAAAAAGTAATTATCCTAAAGAACTCATAAATTTACACAGTCCCCGCCACACTGTCAGAGAAAGAGAGTTAGTGTGTGTGTGTGTGTGTGTGTGTGTGTGCGCGCGTGTGCGTGCATGCGTGCAGTGGTGTCTACTGTATGTGTGATGTCTGTGTAGGTGCACTAGTGGTGGTGTGTGTGTGGGGGGGGGGGTGCTTGTCGTCATGGGAAATCAGTTAGAAATTGAATGTACAGCTGCATGATCTTAATGAGGAGCTGAGCAGAACCCGTAAAGGACAGCAGGCCAAGCGAGCGAGTTATCGACTGTTGTCGATTGACAGGGTCAACACAGATGTATAAGATGGGGAGTTTCCAAAAGGTTGATCGGATAGGTGGAACCCTGCTAGATTTTAGTTTTTTTATTTACTTGAGGTATAGTGTGTAAAATGCATGTTTATTTGCACCCTGCGGTTTGGAATTCAATAACATGAAATCCTTGGAAACTAACTTTTATTAAATGTGAAGGTACAAAATGTCATTGTTGAGTTTCTTATCAGAAAATGTTGATTATTATGTCAACGTTACCAGACAATACGCTCTTTGATGAATATTCTTTAGTAGGCCTAAGTAATAAGAATCGCTCTCTGACAAATAATGCTGAAATGAAAAGTGAGTTTTCCTCCGTCGGCACGAGAGGTCTTCAGATAGTGTTTATTCTTTGAAGACAGAAGCCGAGAGCCTCTTCTAGAAGGAATAAATAGTGATTGCGTTCACTGTCATTGAGAGGGTGGATTACAGTGCATCTCGCTGCTCTTTGATCTGCGTCCTGCACATGCAGAGAGCTCTTGTAGGTACTCAATATTGGTATGTCGGGGGGGACAAAGATGTGCTGGAGAACAAATCACAATCTGTCACAGGGCCTAACCCAGCAGTGAGCTCTGCATCAAAAGCAGCTGGCCTCTCAATCTGACAGTTTGTTTTTTTGTTGGTTATGCGTGGTCAATGGCCCTGATATCTTTCGTCCATATCTTTCGTCCGTTTGATGCAAATACCCTCGTAAGCTCAACACTCGTTTCTCTGACTTTCAGGAAGTAATACTGTCGATATCCATTGACTGTTCGCATTGTCACTCACAAGTATGTCCCTGAAATTTCCGGTGCAACGAGCACAGTGCTTTATTTACTAATTTCATTTAAACACGTATTTAAATCAGCAGTAGCCTACACATTGTACAGATTTACAAGACCTGTATAACAGCCAGAGTCCTGTGCCTCATTGTAAGTCGTCCCACTTGGTCATTGAGTTACGTGGTTGGTCGTCCTGCATGTCAATCAAAACACCTCGCTCGTCAAGTAAGCGGGTACTGTTAGCCAGTTAGCCACAGTTAGCCCCAGTTAGCCCCAGTTAGCCAGTTAGCCAGTTAGCCACAGTTAGCCAGTTAGCCACAGTTAGCCACAGTTAGCCAGTTAGCCACAGTTAGCCCCAGTTAGCCAGTTAGCCACAGTTAGCCACAGTTAGCCAGCGCTGTGACCCAGGCTTTCCGTCTCTGCGAGACTAAACAAAGAGTACAGGTGATTGTATTTGGCAGCAAAGAGGACGAGTAGTTTGTGCTTTGTCTTCACTACGACCATATTGCAGGGCCCCATTTTGTAAAGGCAGACTTGAGTTAAGTAGTGACTTGACCACACCTGGAAACATCTGATGAAAAGGTTTTCAACGTTCCCCAGTTAAAATCTTCAGTGTTTTTTACTTGACTCATCTGAAAGCATTTACAAAATGTGTCATTTTCCAGTACGATTGACTGTGGTCTTCTAACAGGGCTTCCAAAAATGAATAACAATTAAACAAACACGAAAAAGCTACATATAGAGTTATAGCTCACCTATTCAGTAACATTTGAACGGAAAGAAGAGACCACATCTACAGAAGCCATTGTGGGGTCAACACTGGCTTCGCATAGAATTGATTTGAAGGAATTGCTGTCTGTCTATAAATCAATACATGGAGACGCACCAAAATAAATCTCAGGAATATTTAATGACTATTGACCAGATGGGCTGTGGGGTCACTAGGAAGCGTTCGCTATGGGAGTGGTCTGCTACTGTAGTAGGCTTAGTGATCACTGTCACTGGCACATTTATCGTGCATAATGACAAACAAAATTGCATGTAATGCTTATGTAACTAGCATGTGCTACAACGCACTGTAGGCTCGACGACTCGACTAGAAGTGTAAATCAGCCTTTACCCCCACTGGACACTGATTGGTCAGTCATCCATCCAGTTTTGCTGTGTAAAAATGGTAACAGGGTTTCCAGAATATACAGTGAAAAATGAGAGTGGAATAGTCGGGTAGAGCAGACCTGGGCACAGTCGGGCCCGGGGGCTGGATGCGGCCCTTTGAGACATTCTACCCGGCCGGTACATAAAAGATTTAAAAATAATAATACAACATAGAATTACTCAACGAGCTCTGCCGAATGTTATGTTATTTACTGCTGCGTATAAGAAATACATAGTGTTAGAGTGATCTGTTATATTTTATTATGAAAATGGTGTTGCATATGAATAGCCTATTAAATGCACAAATATGCAAGTTAACAAAGTTAGCTATTTGTGCTTATTATTATAGTAAGCGTATTGTGGCCGTGAAGTTCTCTGACATTTTCAATATGGCCCCCAAGTGAAAATAATTGCCCCCCACTGAGGTAGAGCTCTAGGCTTGAATATTAGATGGAACAGACATCGTAAATCTGGACTCAGTACTTTATTGTTTAACTCAAAACTGTGTTCAATAGCCTTAAGTTGATTGTGTGTGTTTGTTTTGGACTGTCTAATCATTGTTGTTCTTAAATATATTTCTATGAATTATTTTGTTTAAGTGCATTTATTGTATTTTTGATTGTTTTTAATGGTTGTACGATACAGATAACGCTGCCTTGCCGTTTGAGCTCTACGCTAGCACTGATTTGTAGAAGAGAAAGGGACTGTAACTTCTAATGCAAGAAAATCACACTTTCTTTGGAGAGGTTTATTTTTCTTTCCCATAGAGGTCCATTCATTTTTTTAATGTTTGTTTCTCTTTTATGAAGCCCCTAGTGCCCAATAAGTACTTGCACCTTATCAATAATACAACATTATCGTGACATACAGTAATAGTCATGGGACAGAAGACCTGTCTGTGCCTCATGACCATCACTCACGCAGAGAGAAGCTGCTTTTCAGGATCTGCTCATTTGTGCCACTGATGCTTAGGCCACATGCACACACACACACTTACACACACACGTACGCATACGTGCACACACACACACGCACACGTACGCGCACACAGACACACACACACACACACACGTATGCGCACACAGACACGCACACATGCACACAGACACACGCACACGTACGCACACACACATAAGCACACACAGACACTCGTATGCACACACACGCTCGCACATACACGCACACAGACACACGCACACACACGTACGTACGTAAACATGCACACGCACAAATACACACGGTTGAATTTGTAAACATTGTTCAGCATATTCATGAAAACATATCACGCACGCTCTCGCACGTGCCCACACACACACACACACCCACACACGCACGCACACACACACACACACACACCCACACACGCACACGCACACACACACACACACACACGCACGCACACACGCACCCCTGGGCCACCACATTGGGTTAGGCAACAGCTCTGCAACCCATTACTGGTGGCCCAGGCGTCTGGGGGGTCTAAGGAGTTTTTTCTTGTTCTGTGGCGGGGGCCTGCCCTTCAGCGGCCCACTGTAGTACCACCGAAGAAGAGGGGGCGATAATTCACGAGGGGGTGGGGTGGGTGGATGGGCTGACTTCAAAGGGTGGAGATGATTTCTTTCCTCAGCACCCCTACAACTGTCTGTTTTCCTGGAATAGTCTACAATGCTCTTTTGTCCAACCGGGTTACATTAACTAACATTACATTTCCCTATGTAATGTATACATTTTAGCATTTATACTGCAGTAGTACTGTAGAAAGTAGTAGTATTGCCATAAAGTGTGTACATGTTACTAGTATTTTTACTGCAATACTACTGTAGACATTAGTATTTCCATATGTAATGTTACATGTTAGTATTTATACTGCACCCTATTTCCATGTAGTGTACATGTTACTAGTATTTGTACTGCAGTAGTACTGACAGTGGTAGTTCCATAGTATATACATGTTAGTATTTATGCTCACACACATTTCCCATACAGGGATTCATCTATTGACCACAATGCCACAGATGTCGGTAAATACACATAAAACTTAAAACAGTACTGTCGTTTAATATTTGAATGTTTTTTTGCTGTATTTGACCTGCTGAAAAGTTTTTCCTTTACACTTTAAATTAACTATGTTTCAGTACAGTATTTGGCTTGTCTGTGCATATAGTTCTCACGTTGAAAACCTTTTCGCAGATGTTTCCAGGCGGTGAAATTACTATTCAACCTCAATTCTGCCTTTGAAATTGTCAGATATTTAAAGCTTTCTTGTCATGTAAATTATGTCCTTTTCTATGCAAGAAAGGTTTTATACTTTAAAGCGTCTAATTATCATAGAGAAGATTCCAAATATTATATTTAATGGTCCATGAAACTAATGATATATCTCCCAACTGCAGCCTGTCATTAAATCATCCTCACAGTCCTTTGAGAAATCATGCAAGCTTGTTTGTTTTAAATAACAATGTATTGGGATCTTCATACCAAACTCACCTCCTGTGCAAGATATACTCCATATTTTTCATGTTTTATTAACTATGTACCGGGAACTAGCTATACAGTATTTTATTATTAATATTCTTCAAATATAATAACAGCTTAATTTTTATTTGTTTCGATGTCTTTGATGGACTGATGCCACAACGTCCTTGGCGAACATTCTGATGCCAACCAGATGTTATTAAGCCTTTCTTCATATTTTCTCGATATATATATCTATAGATTTGGAATATTCAGGACAAATAGGTGTACTCTTCCACCAGCTGGCGGTTATCACAAATCCCAAATTGCCAAATCTACTGTGTAAACCATCTGAGAGTCTCTGCGCCTCAAGTCAAACCATTGAGCCACTCCCCCCCTTCCCATCACCCATTGGTTGGTGTTTAGTGCCCATAGCATATAGCCTCAAACATCTGTGAGTACAGCCGGTTAAGGTGCTGAGATGCTTGAACTGATATCTCACTTCTGACTAGACCTTTCTCAAAAGCGTCACTGCAATGTAAGAGAATCTTTCTGGACGACTATGTAGCTAGTTCTTAGCCAAAAAACTAAGCCTGTGTTAGCCATCGGATTTACCAAGTTTAGTAAAGTGTGTTTGGTTAAGATGAGGCATTAGGCTCCGAATGATTAAGATTCGTTCGGTCAGATGGCCAATATAAATATGTCTGTTTCCCGTCCTAAACTGAGCAGTTATTTAGCACAACAGTTGATTTATTAATGTTGGTTAACAGCTGAATATCCTTTTCTTGAATATTAACTTACAATATAAATGAATTAGGCAATTTTGCGTCATTAATTGGCTCATTTATCAATTCATCAAGTGAAACATGCTGCAGTGTTGTGAAGAACCCGGGCCGATCACAGTTGTTTATATGGCATGAATGTGTGGTCAATGCCATGATGGGACAAACTGCACTGTACGTCAGCCATGTGGGAAAACAATCACTGAACCGGTATGTTCAGTGTAAAAACTGGTGTAAAATCTATAAAAATAAATGTGGTTATGTTTTTAGACTATGTAAGATACTGATCTAATATGAGAAGTCTCTTCTTATCCCATAAAAGGAGCAACAATTGTTATAGCCTACTTTACAGCAATTTACTGTCAAGTAACGCTTAGGAAAACGGTCTGTGGGAAAATAAATCATTCATGCATGGTACATCATATAGGCCTACAGTCGGATGTGGAACATTCTGTAATGGTGTATCATCAATATCACAATTGCTGCACAATAAATTAAATATGTACTCTTCCCCGACCCACTGAAGCTAATAATGCCAACATTAAAGGGAAAATGCATTGCGTTTTATACTTAACTTAACAGCACGGACACACAACACGCTTGGAGCTCTGGGAAAGGGGCATAGCGCCGTCAACAGTATTTTTGGAGAGAGTGATGTTTGCTACAATGTATAATTTACTTAGTTCAGCAAGCTAATAAGAAATCGGCTTAAATATGTTTTTGGCATAGACTGTATGGCTTTTAGACATGAATACCAATTGTATAAAAATGACTGCTGCCCAATGTATATTGCCATGTAAGAGGCAATATACATACTATACATTTGACATTATGATGATCGTTTGTTTTGGTGAATGGCCAAATGGTGCATGTGTCGCAAGGAATTGTGGGACGGCATAATCTTGTTTCCTTTCGTAAAGGTGTACCCTGTGCTGAAGGATGCAGGAAAGTAAACATTTAAGCACCTTTCTTTAGCAATAAAAGGATTCAAACAGCTCTTATCATGGCTGCGACCGAGAAACTTTCAAGTCATTCACTCAAGACTATTCGGACGCAGCCTCAGTAAGTCACTTGGTCACATGGTCACTTGGTCAACTGGTCACATGATCAGTTAGTCACTTGGACTTTGGTCACATGGTCACATGGTCGGTTGGTCAACTGGTCACATGGTCACATGGTCGGTTGGTCAACTGGTCACATGGTCACAGGGTCAGTTAGTCACATAGTCACTGGGACTTTGGTCGTAAACATTGCAGGTCTATTCCGAGGCAGTGGATGGATATCAGGGAAGACGGGAAATTACATTATAGCTTATTAGTTTGGAGGCTGGGGAGGGGCTTGGGGGAAAAAGTGGGGGGGGGGGGAGTTAACATGGGTGCCACTGCCATCCATCAAAAGCTCTGGCGCTGGTTCTGCAGACACCGCATAAAGTTTACCACAGGTGGAGCGTTGTGCTATGGAGGGCCGGGTGGCGGTTTAGGGAATGACCTTGGGCATCTACCTATAAATATAGTATTGTTATTGTCTAGCTCTAGCCCAATGTCATATAGTATGACATTATATATATAAATAATATATACATGATGATATTACTTTATACTGTATATGTTCTATGAAATAGCTTACTGGTTTGAATGCCAAGTGACTATTTGCGTGTGCAGAAACCACAGGATTGGACAAATGCATGCATGCCCTATGGCTTTGGGGGCTCGTGTGATTAAATTAGATTTGTGTAGCCTTCAAGTTGAGCACCAAGCCTGTGCGCTGAGTTTTAGATAGCCGTAGCCGTTGTGTTCGTTCGTGTGTGTGCAGCCATGCATTTTGTGTGCGTGCGTGCATGTGCGCGTGTGTGTGTGCATGCATGATGGCAGCAGCTAGACTGTGTGCATTACCACTACACACTGTGGACAGACATCACAGCAATTAGCCCCTTCATCTCAATAGAGCATGTTTCCATTACAACACAGAGATGGGAGCAGATACATGGGTTATGGGAGTGAACCACTATCTCAGATACAGGCGGTGTGTGTCATGGGCCACAGCTCATGGCTGTTGGCCGCTCTCTTGATTAAGGAAATGAAGGAGCTCTTACAGGCCATTATGTGTTCACGTACGTGCACGCGCGCACACACACAGCGCAGCCTGAAGCGCAAACACATACACACTGCAGGTGTTCTATGGACAGAAATAGAAAGCATCCGCAGACGGGGCGAGTTTTAATGCGTACGCGGTGACTTTCACACAATTCTGAATAGCGTTAAATGCGCGGGTGAGAGCGTCACGCAAATGCTCTCCGCCCGAACGCGCTCAGTAAGTATACAGCATCGCTATTGGCTAAAAGTAGGCTCCCCTTTGTTTGGCTGCAGTGTGGTTTATACTGCTAAGTATTGCTCTTCTCTCAAGAGACGGGCATTTGGCAATGGACCAGGCTGTCAGATTTGGAAAATGGCTCTTTTTGCTGCTCAGTATTAAACCTCTAAACAAAGTCTGCAGGTTGAAACCACAAATAACCCCATAAAATACAAGTACCATGTGTGTATACATAATATAAATATCATATGATTGTACACAGTATATACATATACAGTATATACTGTGTACAGTGTGCGTGTATATTTATATGTAGAACTGGTAACGTTACCAATCAACTATGTGGAAACACTGGTAGGACTGCCTTTTGCAATAAGTGGGAATGTTCCCTTTTTATACATTTTAACATTTTTGATGTATGCGCTGTATTGCTGTCTGTGATTATCTGATGTCAAATGCACCTGCCTGCACCACCTACCGAGCCTGATAATAAAGTTGAGGATGATGATATATATATATATATATTACAAGAGTCAGTACATACAGTACTAACATGGTGCAATTTCGCTATGCAATATTATGGTTTAGCATGCATCTGTTATCGCCATGGAGCCGTGGATCTACTAGTTGTTGCCCCACATAAGCTACTGCACAATGCTTTGGACCATGACGTCATTTACAGTGAAAAGGTGGCATTCAACACATTTGTTAATGTAGGGTTTATATAGTTTGTTGTAAAATATTGTTTTTTAAGAAAATCAAAAACCTCTCGACAGCTTTACTGTAATGTTTACTTGGCAGCAATAACACTGGTATACTGTATATACAGTACATGATAGTATTTAGTGAAGAGGGTATATCAACAGAAGACTAGCACGACATGGGGAAAACATACTAAGCTTCCGTTGCCATATAAACCTATACTCATTTTACTTTAGATCTCAGTTTTGTTTCAGTGTTACGCGATTAAATTGCATCAAACAAATCTTTTATTCCCTGCTTTGGAATTGAGTCTCGATTTTCTGACGGAAATCGTTCGTATTGCTGGCCAAGGTTATTTGGATGTCAGATGTCAGCATGTCAGTGAGAAATGTTCCCGCCATAAGGCATAGTTCTGCTGAAAGTCCATCTTATTATTCACTCTTTTGATTATTCAGCTCAGTAGCCTAGCACAGTCTCTGTTTTGAGGACATGCACCATTGTGTTTCCCAATTATGAGTATTTCTAATATACTAAAAAACGTCAGCAATGTCTCTAGTTACATTTGGTTGAATTTCTAAATGTTTTATCAAAGTGTATTATTTGTAATTTGTAATTTGTAGTTTTTAACAGTTGTTTTTTTATTTATTTTTATGTGCGGTGGTCTCTCCATATGTATTCACCTGCATGCTAATCTAATATTCATAATCTGTAGTTCAGGCAGGACATAGAGCTATGCTAGATGGATCTGATCAGCTGATGAGGGGTCCCCTTGCAGCCCTGTCTGTGGCTTTCCATGTATGTGCATGGAAAGGGCATGGAGCTCCCAGAACAGAACCTCCAAATGTAAAAATGTAAAGCTTAGACATGACGTGTGAGTGGTCTTGTCAACACTGCAGAAATGCATGTCGTATAGGCCTCACATCAGACGACACTCCAGCGTTTCTGACTGGATCTGGTCGGACAATCGTATGGAACTTTTTCCTACAGTTAGAAAATCCCAAACCTTCCTGGTTCATACTTTTCCCTGAGCACAGATTCACCTTTTCATTATAGGTCAATTCTTCAGCTTAGTGGCTATCCAATGTTTTTCCAATAAGAATATAATATAAATATACTGTAAGATTTCATGATAAAGAGTATAGGTTATTAATTACCTTTACATTTATTACTTTATTAAAATTACAGAGCAATACTAATGATGATTAAATTGAGACAATGTGATGGCAAGGAACACAGATAAACATTTCACCAGTATAATTACTGTATAGTATAGAAATAAATCCGTACTGTTTTCATAATGACTATTTTAATATCTGTTGCTACTGATTTATGCCTTGAAGGTCTGTGACCGAACTTTTTCTTTTTTCCAGATTTACAGATTTAGTGTGTATGCATCATAATTATATATATGTATGTATATATAAGTGTATATATATATACACTTTTAAAACACAATCACCTCAGCCAAGCCTGTTGCCAGATGAGCAAGGTTCTTTTCCTTCCATAATTATTGCTATCAAAATGTATAATTTTCATTTTCTCACGCATACCCCCGATTTACATTCACGTGGCCCTAAAGGTCCATTCATGCTTCTGCGTTGACCGTACGTCTAGTACGCAGACCTGTGCGCGTTGACTGAGCATGGTATCAAGTGTAAACGTCTTTAAAAAAGCGTATACAAATATTTCTTTCCAGCGAATCTCTTAGTTACACCAACATTATATCACAGAAAACAATCTGTGCTGACACAAAATAGTACTTTAAAAGACAGATTTTTGCTGTCCGTACAACAAGGAAGCCTATCCCTAGCTGACGCCGTAGCTTTGACGTAGAAGCGTAAATGTGCCTTAAGGCTCAAGGCACCTCCATTCCGGCATGAAGCCATTTTATTGGCTATAATCACAAAGTCGGGCTTACATGTAGCTGGGACGAATCCAACCCGAATCCCGAATCTGATTCTAACCCTAACCCTAACCCTAACCCAAAATACAATTGACCATCCCAAGCCCTGCTCATATCAGTTCAGTTGCTGAAACTAGGTTGGACCAAACAGCATAACAGCAAAACTGACAGTTGAGTTTCTGTCGGATAAAAAATAAAAATAGCTCAGCCGTTATTGGAGGATAGGTGAAAAGGGGGCGGGGCTTGGAATAGGTCAAAACTTTACAAGCTCTGCAGAATACGTTACCTTAAAACCGTGTAAAAGTGAACTGTTAATTTTGATTATGAAAATGCTGTTGCATAGAAATATGCATACATTTAACACGTAAAGTAACAAAGGTAGCTATTTTATGTTATTTTATGTAAAAAAATGTCTGTTAAAAAAGTAATGTAGCCCGCAATGTTCCTTTGACATTTTAAATGTGGCCCCCCGGTGAAACATATTGCCCACCCCTGGGTTATACCGTTAGAGGCAAGAGATGCCCCACTCCGCAGTTCATCATTTAACCACTGGGGCACTGCGAGAACTGACTCTGACGGAGACAAACCCATATGTGTGTGTGTGTGTGTGTGTGTTCGTCTGTCTGTGTGTGTGCGTGTGTTTGTATGTGTGTGCCTTTGTTCAATTGTTGTGAATATTGTTGTGTTCATCCCCGAACACATTACTGTATGTGTGCGTGAGTGCGCGCATGTGTGCGTCGTGTGTGTGTGTGTGTGTGCGTCTGTGTGTGCGTGCATGCACTGCCTCAGTGTAGCTGGAGGCTCATGTCTCTCTCTCTCTGTTCTGTTCAGTTCAAAGAAGGTTTTATTGGCATGGCAAGATCATTTCTCTCACTGCCAAAGCAACAATGACAACAACAACAACAACATATGTTAGACATAAATGGAATTAATACACACATTTATGAATGCAGTTTCTGCAGATACTGACATTCCCTTGATGACATGAAGGTGGTTGATGCAGGGGACACGTCATCCACAGCGTCTCATGTTATGATGGGCTTGTCACTTAACATGTTGCTAGGCTACATCACTCACTGACCTGTCCCAACAGGAGCTGTCACATAGGTAGTCTCAGCCTCTTCCGTCCAACGTCTGATGCGTGGACCTCTATAAGCCTGAAATCGCTTTCCGAAATTGAGACGTGGATTTTCATTGGCTGTTAGTGTCGTCCCTTACAAGGTGTAATTCCGTTGTGACGCTTGCGCTGTAGCATGCTTTATTTACTTATTTCAGTTTGAGTACATTTATTTTAGGCACCAACAGCAGCCTACTTATCTAACAGAACAACACCTGCAAACAGCCAGCGTCGTGTTGGTAAGTTCCTCAACCAATTCCTCTGTATACATGTTCCATCAGACTTTGTCACTGAGTTATGTAGTTGGTTGATGTGCATGTCAGTCAAAATACCTCTCCTGTCAAGTAGGCAGATCTTGATGCAGTTAGCCAGCGCTGTGTCCCAGACTTTGCGTAGGAAAGCCTGGCTCTGCGGGACTATCACAGAGATAACAGAGAGAGCTCCAAGGACGGTGTTCTGATGATTTATGCGGTCTTGTCAATAAATGCTACTGTAGCGCTGCCCTATCGAAAATTGATATATTACATGTTCATTGTTCCCATTTCCCAAGACCCCATTATGTTATCAGTCATATTATAATGTGATTTAAACAAAGCTTCTTATAGTTTTATACTTTGCACACGTAACTTTATGCCTACATACTTTCGGAAAATGGGTAAATTACAAATATGCCCAAACGACCTTTAAGTTGTTGTTAATGGTGTGACTTGGTTAATATTATGTAAATAATTACTAAATATGCAAATTACAATTACAACCTGGCAAATATTGTTAATTAACCGATTAACCATATTCTACAAGTAAAATGACAATAAGCCTTTTACATTAGTTGAAAACATGCAATAACAGTACTAGCTGTAACGTTCTGAGCGCCTCGGGGCGCACCGTACCGCAGCGAAAGTAATAGATCACAACGTTTTCCTTTTATTGAAATACCTTTTTTCATTTGAAACCCTGCGCCTGGTTCCTGTACCTCCCGTAACGTAGCTAGACATCCAGATTACGTATCAGAAGTCTACGGGCGTCGTCTCCAGCATGACAAATATGATGCGATAGCAGGTGCGTGCGTGCGGCAGTGTGTCGAGGAAGCACAATTCGACGGGTACAGTAGCATATATCGTCAGGACACCGGCACTTGACCGCATTTGATTTTTGGAAGGGAAGTGGGGGCGGGCGACTTTTCTCCCCCTAATGCAGACGAGAATGACCCAGTGTTTACATGCCAATGTCATGGGGGAGGTCAATGGGGGAGGTCCACAGATTTCACCACAGCATAATTTATCTCCTTAATGGGTATTCCATGTAGGCTGCCTGTGATCAACCTGAGGCCAAAATCGTATTTCTTTTTTTTTGGGGGTACATTGACTTTGTTTAATGGACGAGTGATGTTGGACAGGAGAATCGCTACGGCAACTCTTTATTCACACTGGGACATGTCACGTGACCGTGTGTATGTGTAGGGGTGTCAGAGATAATATTTTAATTATTTAACTTTTATTACGGTTGAACAAAGGAAATACACAATAATATACTGTGTGTTTGTGTGTGTATGTATGTATATATATATATATATATATATATATATATATATATATACTGTTTACATATATTTTATTTTCTATATGCCTAATATAGTAATGCAGGTGGAGACGTTCTTAAACTGTATTTATTTATTTGTTGCTTAATGTCCTTGTAAATGCACTTTATGTTGGAAAACCTCCAATTTAGTTTGATAGATCTCTGTACAATAACAATGAAGGATTATCTTTTTTCAAGAAAATAAGAGGTAAATGTGGGCAATAGCTGGCCTGTGCATTAAGTTGAGCTATATGTCTAGCTATTCCCCTCAGCTCTAATGCCTAACTCCTATAGCACTGTCATTGTACTCACTGTCACATACAGTATAGTTAGCAAGCCTTAAAAGGTGAAGACCATATTGTAATCAAATAATAGTACCCAACATCTAAACAGGTCTTGCCTACATTGTAAAACAGCATCATTATACAATATTAAGCATTTCATTGCAAGATATTAAAGTTTAAACCCAGTGCTGAGCCTGACTTCACCCACTATCACTATTTTGAAAAATGCATCAATGAGCTGAGTGAGGGCAGGGGCTGAGAGAGGGACCCACATTAACATTAACGTTAACATTTTAATTTGATGACGTATGAGTTTACTTAGTGTACTGATGAAAACCAGCCAGGTCCTGGGGTGATATTTAAGGAATATGACGTGTAGTTCTGTTTTCAGTTTTTTTAATAAAAAACAGGAATGTTGTCAATATTGACACCAGCATTGATGTATCTCATCACAGATCAATCATATTACTAAAAAACCAACACATTTTAGGGTGCAGTTACACTTTAAGCATTAATGCATTTGTGTAAGGAGCCAGGGCTAAATGGAAAGCTAGCCCTTGTCCAGAATCTGCTGGGCCTACACCATGACAGAGGTCAAGCTGATGTCTCCATCAATCTCAAGGAGGTCAATCTGTTGGAGGGGGGTGTGGCGATGCTTGTACTGGTGTGCTTCGCTGCCATTGACGACAATCCTGAAGGCGTGAGCCTCGCAGCAAATGGTAATCTGAAAGGAAACAACAAGTGGCTTTAAGCAAAAGTCCTGCAGGTGCTTCCAGTGAGCAATGCTCTGAACGATGAATGGATGGATGGATTGATGGATGGGTGGGTAAATGGATGGGTGGGTGGATGGATGGATGGATGATGGGTGGATGGATGGATATGGATGGATATGCGTGGATGGATGGATGATGGGTGGATGGATATGGATGAATGGGTGGGTGGGTGAATGTGAATGGATGGATGGGTGGATATGGATGGATATGCGTGGATGGATGGAGCTAAGCCCCAGACACACTGTAAGCGACTAGCAAGACGAGAGACATTTGCAAGTCAGTGAGATTCAGAGACTTGAGGCGACGACAGGCAAAGTAACGGTCGGCGACGTGAAGTGAGCGTGTACCGAGTTAAACTGATCTCAACTCCAGGCGACGTGATTGAGGCGACCAATGGAAGCTAAGGACATCGTTGACCGACAGAGGCTATATCATGGCAACCAAAGCCTGGAATGTAAACCAACCAACAATTTTGAGCTACAAAGTGATGGGTGACGAGCGGATCGCTAGCAGTGTGTCTGTGGCTCAATGAGAGCTGTGTGGAATCCCTTGTGGAGAATATAACTCATGTTGATGCAGAGTTTCAGACCCGAGAGATGCCTTTGTAACGGCACTCTGCAAGTCGAGGGGTGTCCCTCTTATGAGGCAGACATCACAGCTGAGGGGGAGTACAGCTTCACGAGGTAGTTAGTCGAGGGGTGTCCCTCTTATGAGGCAGACATCACAGCTGAGGGGGAGTACAGCTTCACGAGGTAGTTAGTCGAGGGGTGTCCCTCTTATGAGGCAGACATCACAGCTG
>JAODOY010040191.1:0-20385 GCA_025399855.1 Forbesichthys papilliferus
CCTTCAAACACTACATCTTCCCTGCATAGAAAACACAACAACCTACCTTGTCCATTCAGTTCAACTGCTAGTTTGCAGTGGCGCTGGGTATTTTTAGGTAAGGGGGATGAAAGTGTGAGGAAAATGTCTCAACTTTTAAGCCTGTACAACAATGCTTTTAGTTATTAAAATCAAATATGATGCCAGAGTGAAATCTGTCCCAGCCGGGACTTGAACCCCTCTCTCACGCGCAAAAGAGAACCAGATTCCAAGGTCGCCATCAGAACGTTATTATAGATATCACCATCGCATGTATGGAAGTATTTCAGAGTAAGATTTACGTAATGTATGGCTGCAGCGCAACTGTCTTGACATCATTACACATAGTTATGACATAGACTAGGCTCTACACTGGCCAACAACACACGCCATTATTTATGTGTCAGACAAATCCTGGTGTGCTAAACAAATGTCTAAAGCAAGCAAAGGTAATGAAAACTATAGGCAGTCATAACTTAACATTATCTTGAAATAAAACAATGTAGGCTGACTTAGCCCGTTATGTAAGGATATTGCCGTTCCTGTAGTTTAGCCTACATGTTTGTCATTCACGTGAATTGTCAAGATCGTGCATTGTGACTGGTGGAATTATAAGATACTGTAGCTCTCAAAATCATTTTGTAGTTCTGTCTGCTTCTCTCTGATATTTCAGAACTATTATTTGAGAAATGTGTTTCTATTTCCTTTGGAATACATCAAACACCCTAAGCCTACATGCCAGGTGCAAATAGCTTACTTTACAGGACATGCCTATAGCAACAACCAAGGAGGGTGGGGCATTGAATAGTGGACTATAGTGGACTTGCCAATGCCGGTAGCCTTATGATGGTCATCAAAGTAGGCAAATAAACAAATGTAACTCGAGTTGCTTTTTTTTCTTTGTGCACATTTTTTTTTGGTGGGGGGAGGGGATGGGGGTGATTTTGTTCTTTACGAAACTAGGGGTGATGTATCCCCCCGTCCCCCCCGTGCCCTGCATTTACGTAATAGTGTGCTGCCAGCCTCATCTGAGGATTTTTTATCCTGATCATTGCGACAGAATTTGATGTACATGACTTGAAAAGCAGAAGGTTTGTTTACCCCGTCCTGCTCCTCCTTCCTGGATAGCTGGAAGAATTTAGAGTGGGCACGCCTACTGCCCGGTTGCTTAGCAACATGCCATTAATTTATAAATTATTCATGGAGCCTTGACATTCCATCCTTAAAGTGAAATGCATGTATGTGTATGTGTGTATAGTGCCTTGAAAGATAGAAAATAATGTAGTACCCAAAATAACAGATGCAGATAATGTGTTGTCTGAAGAACACTATCACATGAACAAATTTTAGATTGCCTCTGACCAAGGTCAGGGGCAAATAACTCTGCTAGGCTATACAGTATGTGGATCAGTGTAACTAAAGCTAAACTAAACCTTCCGTGTCATCAGACTGCTGGGTATCACTAACACACACTCACATATTCTATCCTACATGCACAAGATTGTATGAGAAAGTACGTTAATGTTTTCATATTAAGAAACTTAACAAGAGGAAACCAAGACATTACTTCTCCTTTAAGCTTGTACCCATTTCTGAGAACCATGGCATATTGAGTCTTGGCATAATTTGTGCACTTATTATTTTTCACAGCCATCGAAAATAGATTATAATCTATTCACTACTGTGCTCCAATCAATGCTAATCTGAAATGTTTTTTAATGCTTTAGTCATTTGTAATGGGTAAAGTTATATGCAGTCATCATTTAATAAACAAACCACCTATCCACCAATATACTAATGTTTGTCTTTTAAAGTTTTTATTACTATCATCCAAATGTACAGTAATCAATATGGCCCAGAGAAGGTTGTTGATGTAGAAATTACTGTTGAAAGTAGTAGACAATAAATGGACTAATTGATCTTTGTTTCTTGTCTCTGTTGTTTATCAAATTGTGGTGTGAGTTTTTAAATGTAGTTCTCAAGTTATATGTTAAGTTACGTTATATATTACATCAGAGATCGTCAACGTTTTTCGGGACAAGGATCCCTTGGCTGATAGAAAAACCGCACAGGGACCCCCTATCACATGGTAGAAAATATTTATTAACCGGGCCAACAATGTATAGTGCCATGTATAAACGTCAACCACTAAGCCATTAAAATAATGGACAGATATTTATAGCACAGGTTGTATTTATGTTAATGTCTATTTTCTGACAATTACATATTTGGAAAAAAATAAGTTTGAGATTAAATCATTTGGAGGACCCCGTGCAGTACCTCTGAGGATCCCCCCTTTGGGTCCCGGACCCCCTGTTGAAGACCTTGGTATTACATGATGTATGTATGTAGGTATGTGCAGTCACATTGGGAAGAAACAATGCCTTATCAAACTGCGACTATAAGGTCAGGCCAGAAAAATACATAATATACCTTCTGTCTTTTTACGTTGGTGCTTCATAGTGGTAGCATCTTCATAGATATCCTCGGTTTGAACGTTCAGTTTGGAGTAGACTGAGGTCTCTACTTCCTCTAAAATCATGAAAACAGACATCGTAGACGAACAGATAGTTTAAAACAAATTCAATATCCTTTATTTAAATATTAAGATGAAAAAAATGAAGGTGATTTGTTAGAATTTTTACTATTGATTATTATATTGACATTTACTTATATTTTATGACAGTAAGTGAATATAAATGAGTATATGCAGTATATGGGCATATAAGTATGAGTGTGTTTATGTGTATATAGTGTAAATGTAAATGTTTCATTATGTAAAACAAATTTTGAGAATATATTTTCTATTGGAAATGTACTGTATATGTTTGTTTGAATAAAAAAAAATAATAATAAAAAAAAAAAATATATATATATATATATTGCCAGGATTTCTTGCAGTTATACATTTAAAAATTACATTTTTCAAATTGCATAGTCAGTGGGCCTACATACGGATCTAGCATTGCAATTACAATAATTTTAAGCATCTTGTAAGAACTTGTTTGCTTGCTGGGGTTTTCTTGCTTTTCTTTGTTCCAATATTGCTTTAATCTCAGTTACATTCATTTCTCTTTTCGTGGTTACTCATGGAGGCAACATGTTGGGGAGAAACTGTTTACAAAAAAGTTACTGTAATCTATTACATTAGTCAAAATATTTTAATCAGATACGTTTTTCTAAAATAATTACTTTTAGGACTACTTTAAATTTAAAATAAATGTTTGCAAAAGACAAATTAATAAAACAATCTCTTATTTAATTATTAATTATTAATTAATTATTTATTTATTATTATGTAAAATGTAAAATAATAATTATTATTTGTTCTCTTATTAACCGTTCATTAACATCAGTCAATAATTTAAAAGAAGTCCTACTTTAATCTGACCCCATGAGAAATTTAAATGGTCACAATAATACAAAGATTTGGTGCAGCACCAATGCAGTAAATTGCTTTGGATGGCATTTCAAAAGACAATTTGGAGGGGTGCAGTAATTCATAAGTAATGGAAAGTATTCAGATTATGTTAGTATATGTAGGTATTATGTTATTGATTAGACTTTTAGTCTGGTAACAGATTACATTAAAAATTAATCAACCCAACCCTGGGTGCAAGTGTCCATTTATCCTGCTATGTTAATCTATTAATCATTTTTTAAATATTAATATCAATAAAGGTATATAAATAGATGGATAAATAAATGCATTTATATTTTTTATTCAGCAAACTGAAAATTATAAAAAACAAAAACAAAAAATCATGCCTTGGTTTATAATAATAATACATTTAATTTAAGGACGCCTTTCAAGACACTCAAGGACATCTTTCATTACAAATACAAATAAACATTATATAAATACATTTGACTAAAACAGCATACATATTACACCAACAAGTAACACAAAAAAGTGTTTATAAAGTCCAGCCCAATAGATAGTTTTATACCTTCTTTCTGCTGACCCTTTGAAGTGCCAGCCTGCTCATAGATGTCCGCAGATGGATCTTTCAGTTTGGTGTAGACTGACTCTTCTTCCTCTAAAGTAAAATAAATAATATAGAAATAGAGACTTTTCAAACAAAGTTTTTTCGAGTGCATTTCTAGGTTTATTATTCTTTTTGAAATTATATGTTGTTTATGAAAACATTATTGTTTTTACAATACCTTTGTCTTTATCTGCAGGAATCTCCTTACTTGCCAGGGTATCCTTTTGCTTTTCATCATTTGTACCGGCTGTCTTCATCTCAATGACATTAGCTTCCATATTGTTTGTTTATTTTTTTGTCAAGTCAGTTGCTCACAGCGATAGTTCTAAAACATATATTGTGTTTGAGTGTCTGCATCTATCCTGAAAGTGTTAGAACACTTCCCCATTTTGTTCCCTCCTGTTCGTCTTGGTTTTGTGGTGACTAATGCAAATGTATAATGAGACTGCTTTATCATGAAACATTTAGAAAAAATAAATTGCAAAATAGCTTTGCAAAGGAAATATAATGGAGATTTAAAGAAATTATACATACTTGAGATATTCTAACAGTTGGAATGTACATGCTGAAACATTTTCCTTTCATTTTCATTTTTATTTTTCAGAAAAGTTCATGATTTTAATTTACAAAAGAAAAATAGAACAAAAATATATATTTATAACTATTTGCATTAAATACAGATAGCAAAGAGCTCCACAAACAGTTATGAGTAACTTTCTGTAACAATGTTTTCCAAACTTTATGACCATTTCTTTTGTATTTTATCCGGTAAGAATAAATCAACAACTCAGAAGTATTTGCAGACATTACCTTCATCTCAAAATACTGGCAAAGGAATCCCCTTCTGCCAAGATCTCCTCAAGACTAACACCATATAAAATAATAGTGTTATGAAGCCTTACAATTAACAATCGTAACTTCCTCTGACATGCTCTCTTCAAACTCCTTTCTTTATACCTCACGACTGTATATTGAACTTAGGCACCATAGACACTCTCATTACTGTAAGTCATATAGAGAAACAGATCTTCCTCATGGTGTTCCTGAAACAGACAGAAACAGCAAAAAAAATATCTGAGTATAAATTACATTATGCTTTCAATAACCTGCAACAACACTATATACAGTATGTATATATACACACACACACACACCCGTACACACACACACATGTTTACACTGTAAAGGTAAAAGAAAGATTAACAGCATTTCAAACTTGATATTGAATTTATAGGCAGGGTTTACTTGACAAAATAACATCAGTAAATCTACATTTCACATTTCACTGTAAACAGTCAGCATATTGAACGGTTTACTGGCAATTCCATACAGTTATAGACTTTCATATTTAATGATGAATATTTAATATAGGCAGTGGACCACCGCAGATATGTGTCAAAAGCACTTGATGCTGATACTCATTTCTTATGTAGTGTTGACAGAAGTGACTAATGGCTTTATGGTGCGAGATTAAACTACATTAGAGTGTGAGCAGAACGTGGTGAATGCTGCCATGTGACCTGTGTATTAGTGTATGTCCGGAGAAGATACACGTGGTGAAGGGCTGTAGGGGCACACCTCATAAACAGCTGAAAGAGGAAAGCTGGATGGGGGAAGAGAGTTGTTAACAAAGAAGAATAGAGCCTCCTCTGGCCTCAGAGAAACACGCTGCCGTATGAGGAAGCACAACTGACCAACTGCAGGGGAAAAAGAAAGTTGGTCAGTGAGAAGTCATGTGCAAGAACTACTTCTTATTTTATTTATTCAGAATTGAAACCACTCGAGCAAGTGTAATTAGAATTTTACAAGATTAGTCTCAGGTTTGTGATATTGTAAGTAAGTATGTTGAAATAACATAATACCCCACATACACTTAAGCAATCCTTCATTTAGGTGTATAAAATGTATGCTTTTTGCAGTGATTGAATAAAACCACAAAACCAATTAACATAATTTATTAATTGTTGTGATCACAGAGACTATGGGACACAATTTTGACACAAAGGTGGGGTTAAAAGAGTGTTTGTGTGTGTCTGTGTGGTTGTTTCACCTGTTAGGTCTGAGGGCACCAGGTATTTCTTTTTGTCCAGATCAGGAGCACGTGACCGAGCAGCCCTTTGTACAATGATCTGGTTAAGAAAAACACATTAACTATTAATACTCTTGGTTGATCTAGGAATGGCACACTATCTAGTGTAACACATGCTTTATTTATATGGGATGATTACATGTTTGTAAACCCCGCATATCTACGTCTCAGATCCAGTGAAATTACTGACCGGGATCTTATCAGGGTGCTTGGCTCGGATTCTCTCTCCCTCTGCTCTCCTCACTTCAAGTGGCACTGAGCGCTGGTACAAGCTGCACATCTAAGAACAAACACGTACCGGTAGCCTACTATCATTACATTAGCATTTTGAATTTGGTAAAGATTATTGAAAGAATAAAACAATTCCATTGCAACGTTTTGCCATAATTCTAAACCGCGTGTGTACGAATAGTTACGAATAGGCTATGTTTTTTTTCCAATTATTTTTGCTTTAAATTATGTAACCTAGACTGGGCAAATAAATAGCCTACATAAAAATAGCGTACGCTATGAACAGATAATGATGGAATTTAAACGGGGTCGTGGCTGCTGCAACACCGTGCGTTAACCACTTAAAACCCGCAGGGATAAAGCCTAGTTCATATACTAATAGTACAATACTGGTGATTTCCTATAACCATAGTATGATTTCTTATAATCGTAGTATGGTTATAAGAAATCACCAGGGATTGACGCGAGGTGGGGCAGTGGGGCCACGTCACTTTTTTCAACAAGCACAAGCTTCCCTTTACTCCTGTTAAATAGGTTAGCCCGATATATGTATGTATTGAATACGTACCCCATCGCGAGTGTGTGTCATATGGTGGATATTGCCTTATGTTATATTAAAACTAATTTAAAGGTAAAGTTACCGTAACGATTAAGATGCGGCCCACGAATAATAAACAACACAATAATCTTACCTTTGCAAATGCTATTTCAGGAAGGTCACTACAAATTTAGTTTGTATTCCAATTCTACTTGTGGTAACCTTTTACTCGCAATAAACTGCATTTACTGCAATAAAGACAATATTTTTCAATAACTCCAATATCTAAATTAGGCTAAAATAGATGTGTAAGATAAGATGTCGACTTCACTGCATTTTCGGCACCAGTACAAAAACAACAATGCTGGCAACGCCTCCTGCCAGAATGTTGGCCAATAAGAGATAACCTTTCAGATTGACAACGGAACGTGTCCATTTAATATGAATTGAAGGCGGTAGTTTAATTTGTTGACAACGCATTGATTCGCTAGATATTGCTGCCTTTCAAACTAGGAAAGCAGGTTCTACCGCAGCTACGTGCGAATCTTCGCGTAGAGTACTGCTTTTTCAGTAAATCGCGCACAAAGCAGTGCGGATAATCATGCTGCAATACATTTATTACAAAATCTGGCTATTTTATTTTAAATGCACTTTCTTGCAGTATATAGTTTAACGAAATGAATTCAATTAAACGAGAACCAACATCATGAGTTTTACTTTACAAACATTTTATTTCATGAAAATCCTTTTACATTAAGCCTCCGGAAGGCTATATAGCCTACCACTCCAATGGTCTGCACCAGAGCTATGGAAATAATTTTACATGGCTTTGGTCTGCACCACATGACACTCATGATGTTTTACTTTAATCAAATACTGCATTATTCCTCATAATGGAGAACACTGGATATAATGGTATATTGAACTGTCTTTAGTAAGTTAATACTTAGCATGTAAATTATGTGCCGTTTACACATAGCGACTCAATAACGAAACCATTATGGTCTATTCAATATACACAAGTACAATGTACAAATGTGATATTTTTCACAACAACACCAGAAATGTTTTCTCAGCGTTGCACGCTTTTCATGGTTGTTTTCAGGCTGCCATGAGCAGACAGTTCCGTGGCATTGCACTTTACCATTAACCTGACATGCCAGAAAAATTGTTGTCACAAGTCCATATGGGGGGCCATACATTGAAACTGCTTGGAATTGGCTGTACTTTCAAAAAAATACTTGGCAGTTGATTGGATGAACCATCTGGTCGTTTTCGCTGTCCTGAACACCTAAACCATGCCAGTATAGCTGTAAACACGACGTTGATTGGAAAGTTCAGTTGCTACTCGGACACATTCAAAATGATTCCGAGGCTTTCCAGATTCTCACAGAAAAATTAAACTGAAGCTCGCGAGATCAGGATTGTCTCGTGAGGCTACTTTACCAAGGGCACACCAAGAAAGACAAACCAAACACTACTTGGACTATACAAGCATCTCCACAGCCCCGCAGCAACTGTTCCACTTCCAACAGTCAGAAAAATAATCATGGCAGACAGGATCCATGAGCCTCGGGACCGTGAATCATGTTCTTTACTGTGAAACCAGGACTTCTTCATGTCTGGAATTTGTGCTCTCTCTTGCTGTTGTAAGTTTTAGTGCATCTGACAAATTGTGCTGTAGGACTCTGGGGTTGTTTATGACTTCCAAATGAGACACAGGCATCCAACCACATTGCAGATCAGACAGTCTGCTCCCCTCGACCCAACCTTGGGTACAACCAACATGTAAAACACAAAACATGAATTAGTGAGACTTTATTTGCAAACATTCCAAAGCAGGCATGGTTTTGCAAGTGTCCTGGATTACTATCAAAAGGAAAACAAATGTTTGTGTTGGGTAATTATGCAAGTTTGATGCTCTCACCATCACTGCTTTGTTGGTGCACAAGAATGACATCAGCTTTTTCCAAGGACAGCTCATCAGGTTGCTGGGCTACAAACGCCCGCATACACTGCATCTGTTTTAAATCTGGGTGAACAAGAATTCTGAGTTGATGTCACAGGTCACATGGTTTTGGCACTGCCGCCTTACTGGGGTCAAAAACATTTAGTCTGCCATAGAGTTTGTATTGTGTGAAGGTGCCTTCTTGTCACTTTCATCTTATGACAACTAACTGAAAGCTGTTGGAAACCTTTTTATGAAGCTGCTGAGCCAAAAATATGAGCGTAATATTAAAACGCGTACTATTAAACTTAAGACTATTGAAGGGGAACTTGCTTTACCTACCAAAAAACTTTCAATTTTTCACCATGTCAAAGGATGATTCTAGCACCCTATGTAAACCAGTCTCCACATACGCATATTGAATATCAGCATCCTATAGTTTTACTGTACTTCATGCTCGATCACAAATCACTCACATTAAATGGAAAATGTTTTCTGGTCAGCTTTTAAAAACCTGGGTTCTGGGTACGTTACCTTGTTGGTATTACTATACTGTAACATCCCATATTGCATTTCAAACCATCTCACTATGTCTGACAATATACTGTACAGTTATTGTTAATATTATTTTCCCTTTATTATACAGTAGAGATGATAGACAATGTATCAACACTGAATCTCTAACGTTGAGTCACCTTGTGCAGCTGAAAAATCTACTTCAGGATGGGGCCGGGAGACAGCTGAAATCCACCGTAGCTTATCGCTCCTGTGGGTAGAAGGAAAGACGATTTTACAATGACAATTTCACACTGATTTCTGTATATTATTATATTTTATACTAGAATACATAAGGTCTGGAATTGTTTGTTGACAAAAACGCTTTTGTCTATCTTACTGTGTGTCTGTTCTTAGCAGCAGCGCATTTTGTGCAATGTAGAGACGAAGCAGGTTCTTCTGTAAGGAGTGCAGTTTGAAACGGCAGTTTTCTGCACGTAGATCGGATACAGGAGCGTGGTCTATCACCACGAATCTACCCCCTCTGGAACACCAAGAAGAAAAGAGAGAAACCAGACAACTGTTACAAACTATTAAAAAGTACATTTGTACACGTACACACACACACACCATACTAAAATTATAATCAATAATGTAATTTGTGGATTTCCTAAATTTAGTAACATAACCTGATTACTTTCAATAGATTTTAGATTACTTCATGCCTAAACATTGTTCTTTGAAATGCCATCCAAAGCAATTTACTGCGTTGGCAGTGCCAAATCTTTAAATTTTTAGGGGAACAATTTAAAGTAGGTCTTCATTTCAATTACTGATTGACGTTAATGAAGTTATTAAGAGAAAATAATAGCTATGCATTTTTCTTCTAAACATTTCCTAGTTGTCATATAACTAATTATCACATTTGCTTTTTAAATACCAGTAATCTGATTCCACCATTTTAGCTGGTAACTGGAATGGATTATAGCTTTTTGTAATTAGTTTAACTAATAACATGTAATCAGTTACTTCCCAACCCTTATATACACATACAAATATAATTTAAATATCTCCCAATAAATATGGATTTACATAGCCTGGTGTAACCATACCATTTTCACTTGTTGAATATATTCTGGCCACACTCCACTGGGAAGTGTTTCGCAGTCGTATTGTCTACTTGGCATAGACCTCTAGTTCATTTTTTAACTATTGAACGGCGCTGCTGAACCAATCGGCATTGCTGTTTTGATCGCCTCATCTAGCCTATGCATCTAGCGCTACCACCACTTCGAAACACGCTGTATTTCAACATCATCTCACTAACCCACCCTGATATGACTTCCAGCAGCGTGGCTGTAAACCCCTAATGCGAACAGGGTTTCCACAGTATAATATCAGCGAACATAACTGAGCTGAGAGCAATTGCTATGTGGAACCAGGATAGAATGTACATACGATAAAACAGAATTGTAAGAAGAATGAACGTTGTGCATGCAAATGTACAAACTAACAGTATTGAAAGTAATCACTGACTCACTCTTTGTGCAGTGAAACCAGCAGGTAATCATTGAAGAGGTGCAAGTAGACACTTCTCTCTACTTCTTTCAGTGAGAATTCCATTAACTGAGTAACGGGGCCTTCGCGCACCAGCCTCCGAGACTGACTTATCAGTGGCAGAGTCTGTCAGCGAGAAACAGGGATGGAGTCAGAGAGAGACAAGGAATGACATTTGGTTTTCCTAGATCAATGATCAGTCTTCAAAAATACACACTAGGAAAAACAAATGGAACTGTTAGATACGTACCCTGCACTCAAAGTCCACCATAGAACTGAGGGAGACCAAAGACTCTATATTCTTCATCCGAGAGATGCTGTCATTACTCTCTTGGATTATCTAAAAAAAAAAGGGGTAAATAAAATGAAGATAAAGTGAAGATATATTAATAATGTTTTTTTAAATTTATTTTGGTCGTTATTGACTTTTGTAAAACTGTACACAAACTAAATGAGCCTAAATGTACCATCTCCAGTAGTTTAAGAGCTTTGATGGCCTGTATCTCATCCTCAGTACCTGGGGCTGTTCTCTTCACTATGTTCTGCAGCATTGATGAGAAGGGAGTACAGGGGATTCAGACATGTTGCCTATTAGCGGTCTCAAGAGAAGCCATTCAGGATTACACATGGTACCTGAACCAGCAGCTTCATTCTCGTGATCCTCTGGAAGGGAAGAATGAGGAAGGAACGAAGAGGGAGTCTCTGGCAAACAGGATTCCTCTCCAGCTTCTCCACAATCCGCTTGAAACCGGGGTTTTCATTCCTGCAAGCGACGAATTAAGAGAACAATATGCAAATGAGCATCGCCGGGGCGTGTCCTTAGGTTTACCACTTGAGGAAAGGTGCGCTACGACCAAACGGTTGCATTTGCGGACCATCTTACATGAGCCTCTGATAAGTTGCATCCTGATATGACTGGTTGGTGAGGTAGGGCACATAAACCCTTTTGAAGCGTGGACAGTGGCGGGCGATGAGGTCACATACAGTGAAGTGCATGATGTCAGAGTCCACGCGCTCCTCCAGCTTTGAGAGAAAACTGAGAGGCAGCAATGGTCAATTAACACCTTCATGGCCTTTTTTTTTTTTTTTTTAAATACATGAAGATATCAGACACTGTATTATCATTAATAATCATGAAGGGATCTAACCTGTGGCTAATCGCACGGACATCAGCCAGGCGGGAAAAAAGCCAGTTCCTATCTTGAGTGGTCAACAGCGCCCCCAGCTGCTTGGACATGACAAAATATTCCACCACAATTTCCAGACTGCTGCAGTAAGATGCTTCTGAAGTCACCACCTCAAACCGCACCTGGCAACGAGAGAAGCAACCGAAAAGAAACAAACAGAACTTGTTAAACTAGGTAGAACATTTAAGTACTACAGTAAACAGTAGAGCAACTCCAAGAGGGCTACAGTCACTCACTGCTACTACCTTGGGATTGTGTGAGTAATTAACAGGGAATGATCAAAGGCTTCCAATAATTGGAATAAAATGCAGTGAATATTTATCCTTATCCTGTCGCCTTTCCTCAAGCAGTAAGCATGGGTATTCCCCTTCCATTTGCGTTTGGCAATAGATGCCAAGAAATGGCATGAGTAACTTTCCTGTTGTAGGAGTGCAAGACACCTCCCACCAAGAATTACACACGGCCACATTACACAGCGTATACACTAGAACATGTGACAAGTGTAGTGAAGTGCAGTGAAGGAAAGAAGGAACCGGTGCCTTACCTCCTGTAGACGCCGCTGGTCCTCTGTGACCCCGTCCAGTTCGGCGCTGTCCTTGACCCCGGGCAGGTGCTGCCACAGCGTGGATGACTGGCCCAGAGAGATGGACAGGCGAGGGGAGGGGGGCCTCTCAACAGCCCTGGGGGTCTCCGGAAGGGGCAGATGCTTGGCACGAGACCAGGAATGAGGAAGAGACTGGAAGTGCGAGTGGGGTGCAAGAGGCGGGGCGGGGAGGGGTCTACAGGATGGACGAGGCGAGGGCGAGCGGGAGCGGGACGGGAAGGAGAACTTGCCCGGCACGTCTAGGCGGTCCGCACGCTCCATGCTGGCCGAGACAGTGTCCGAGTGAGACTGGCACAGAATCTCATTGTTCTGGGCAGCCTCGTTGTACTGCTGGTAGAGCGGGTGGACCGCTTCTACAGCGGAGGAGAGGAGAGCTTGTGGGTAGGCTAGCCAACAGGTGTGTGTGTGTGTGTGTGTGTGTGTTTGACATTCCTCTTGCAGGAATGCACGAGTGTGGTAGCAGAGGTTATAGAAGATATGAATACCTGCAGGAACCTGTCTGTGGGCCTGCCGCATGCATATTCTCTTGCTAACCAAACACAAGTGTCTCCCCCGCAAAATCTCCATAAATTATAAATAAATGCACTTAGAATGCTTTTACATTGGTGTGACAAAAACACTTCCTATGTAATTACTTCATTTTTTAACTTTGTCTATGAGCCAATATCAGTAAAAAAAGTCAAAGGTTTTCTCTGACAGGTAACATAGTAACATCCATGGTAGATCAAATCAGTAGTTACTTTACGACATACTAGTCTATATAATTAGAAGTTGGGCTGACATTAGGAAAAAGTACAAAAGCACAATAGGTTAGATCAGGGGATCAGTTTCCTTGGTGCATAATGTGCTTTTACAGTACAATAAATGTGCATGCTCTAGGTCACATCAACATAAACAGTACATAGCAAAAAGACACTCACTGAAATACTTTGATTTTCTTCTCCTTTGACTGAACGAGTCCAAAGCACTCCTGCAGTTCATAGAAAGTCAGTCACATTGAATACAAGTCATACAGTCAATAGTACAGCTGCACAGACCACATTTTATTACAGAATAACCAAGTCAAAAATGGACTTACCTTAATTCTATTTCTCCCATGCTTTTACTTACAGTTTCTTCATCATCTACACAGGGACAAGATTGACCAAACCAAACATCAGCACAGCTTGCAATGGCTTACATTTTAGGCCATACAAGTACCACAATGATGGATAGGTGGTGGAAATCAAACAAATAACTCAAGCTGCCAAACGGTCTGGCCTCTGGCGAAGTCTGTTAGTTTCAAGCTGCTTCTGCTATTTAAAAACAAAGTAAGATGCTCCCCAAGCAGTAAATTGTGTTTTTAACATCCACAAGGTACAATAGGCAAATGCTTTTGTTGTTCTAACTTCTGTTACAACAGAATGTCTTCTCCTCCCACTGACAAGTCATGACACAATTACGCCCCGTTCAATTTTCCCAGAAATGATTAAGTATGTGCAATGATGATGAAATCCTCCACGTCCATCATAAACGTGTCAGGAAACATACACTGCAAACACACAGTGAGTCAACAGTCTACCGTTATGGCTTGCTGTAAAAACGTCAATGTATGGTGTTGTACACAGCAGCAGACTTGAATCAATAGTTGTGCATTTTATTCAAACTTCAAACTGATCTCCCAGCGTGTCTAACTCTGTTATGTAAAGTCATATATGTGATTAGAACCAGACATGGATGATCAAATAATCAAAACTAAAGAGGAACGAGGTGATGCCAATAGAAACATACACTGCTAAGTAAGTACTAGCTTCTACAAGTCAGCTGCGATTCTTCCTCGTATTCCTGTTTTTACCTGAAGTGAATATTCGCGTTCTGCGATCCCTTCCGACACCTTCCTCTTCTCCTTCTACAAGCTCACCCCGTCTTCTTTCAGCTGCTTTGCGGAGGCCCATTCTTCTCGTCCGGACTTTGGGACTCAGATCTCGGAAGCTGCTGCCATTTTTCACAGTCACTCCTGCTACGGCGCGCCCCTCTACCTCCCCCCCCACCTCGCCGCTATTCTCCTCAGACCCCTCGCCACAGCTCATCTCGTCCACCTTCGCTCCGACGCCGCGCTCTCCTGGCTCATCCTCGCTCTCGGCTGTTCCGTCCTCCTCTCCACTACCGGCGTCTCCAGCGGCGACGGGGACATAACTGAGGCTAGGGCAGCTGTGAGGCTTGTAAAGGGCGTTGCTCACAGAGAGATACATCTGCACTTCCTCCTCTGTGGCCGCTTCATCGTCTAATGCTGCTGCTGCTACTCTAACATCACCCCCTTCCCCGGTAAGGGCTGGCCGTTCTACCCGCGGGCCGCCAGAGAAACCTGGCTCTCTGCCCGCGGTGTCGAGCGGTGTGTCAGTGTGCGTGTGGTGCGCGAGTGTGTCGCCATGCATGGCGTGAGCTCTCAAGTGGTCAGCATGCATGTCTACAAGGCTCTGGCCCATACCTCTCAATGCCCCCGCCTCCAGAGGATCCTCCTCCAAAGGAGCCGTCTCTCGCATCTCCCCCGCCTGTTCCTCCTTCCGGATCCCTCTGCCGTCATACTGGCTGACCTTTGGACCTCCCTGGGAATCCCAACACGGGTCGTCGCAGACGCGCTCCTCAGAGGAGCCCAGGATGTCTCTCACCACGCTAGAGGCCCACTTTAGATGCGGCGCCTTGGAGTAGTGAGTCACGTCCTCCGCCAAGCTCCACGCTCTGTTCATGTGGAGCTGGATGGACGCCTGCTTCTCCAACTCTAGGCTCCTAGTTCTATGGGTAACCCCATCCAAAGAGCGCTGAGCTGCCACACAATTCTCGTGGAAAGCCGAGTCACTGTGTGAGTTTGCGGAGGATGATGAAAACTGTTCCCTCTTGTGCAACAAGCGCTCCCTCCACTCTGAGAGCAGCCGTTCCGTCTCAGAGTCCTTGTCTGTGTGCGCTCTATCGTCTAATTCAGAGATGTTTGTCACTCTGAAGGGCTCATCTTCAGACGGCTCCGTCTCGACAGTGTGGTCGCCGTAATCCTCAGCACGTTGTGTGTCGCCATAGCAGCCTCCTCCGTCACTTCCTGAATTCGGACGGCTAGTTTCCACTCCTGGCAACCGATGCGTTTCTGATGTCTCAATGGCGTGGGAGGAGCGTGGCAGGGTTTGGCCAATCACACAGAACACGTATTTTGGCCTCCTCCCCTTTGCTGGCCTGTCCTCCTCTTCCCCTCCCTCTCTCTCCTCTCGCCGTTTGTCTTGCCAGTCTCTCTCGTGCTCCTTAAAGCCGCTGGGTTGCCTGGCGCTGGGGCCGCCGGCTTCCCAGTAATCCCTGCAGTCCTCGAACTCGCCCTCCCCGTCCCCGCTGCTGGACAGGGTGACGAAGCCATCCTCGCCTGAAAGTCTCTCCGAGCACGTCTCCTCTGCGTTCTCTGCCACGCCGTCGCCCGGAGGTTCCCCGTCACCCTCGTCCCCGCCCCGCGAGGAGGCTGCACTTGACTCCCCCTCGTCGACGCCCTCTCCCTCCCTGTACATCCCCTCGTCGTAGCACGTCTCCCTGGGCCGCGTCCGGTCGCCGTGTCCCTCCTCCGGTCCTGATGTTCTCCAGCTCTCCACAAAGTCATTGTCTGGAGGTGACCTGCTGCCAGGCTCCGCCCCCGTCCTCCTCTGCTCTGGCACAATGCCTCCGTCTGACTTCTCGCCGGTGCCGCCATCATTCCAGCCTCTCCCCCCGCCCCGCTCACTCTCCGCCGGGCTCTTTCTGCCAGACTTCCTGTCGTCGCAACCGTCCCTTCCCCTTTCTCCGACGTCTATTTTGCCGCCGCTCTGGTCGGGGAGTCGAGCCTCTATTGCCGGCCCTCTCGGCAATCGGCTACCGCTGCCTGCCGCATTCTCTTGACTGGGGTCTGTCCACCTTCGCTCCGCTTCGGGCCTTTTGTGTCGCTGCCCGCTGTCTCTCTCTCTGTTTACATCCTTGTCTCTCTCTCTGCCCCTGTCTTTCTCTCTGTACATCTGCATGTCTCTCTCTCTGTATACGTCCCTGTCTCTCTCTCTGTATATGTCCTTGTCTCTCCCTGTGGCCTTGCCTGTCTCGCTAACCCTGTCTCTCTCTCTGTTTACATCCTTGTCTCTCTCTCTGTTTACATCCTTGTCTCTCTCTCTGTACATCTGCATGTCTCTCTCTCTGTATACGTCCCTGTCTCTCTCTCTGTATATGTCCTTGTCTCTCCCTGTGGCCTTGCCTGTCTCGCTAACCCTGTCTTTCTCTCTGTTTACATCCTTGCCTGTCTCGCTAACCCTGTCTTTCTCTCTATACATCTGCCTGTCTCTCTCTCGGTATACATCCTTGTCTCTTCCTCTGGCCTTGCCTGCCTCGCTAACCCTGTCTCTCTCTCTCTCCCTGTCTCTCACTCTGCCCATCTCCCCGCCCGCCCCCCGCCCTCTGACCCCACCTACCGCTGGTTCCCCATGTCTGTCCTTGTTCTTGTGTCTGTCTCTCTCCCTGTATGTCACGTCACTGACCTCCCCCTCACTTCTGCTGTGGTGGTGGTTCTCCGCTCCGCAGCCCCCCCTCGCTACGCCTCCATCGCTGTCCCCCTCACTCCTGGTGATCCTCTGTCCAGCTCTCCTCACTGCCCCTCCCCCATCCTCTCCGTCAGCGTAGACCTCCGTGTCTCCCCCTCGTGGTTTGGGCGAAGAAGGAGTGGCCTTCCTCTCCCTCCCTCCCGCGCGAGGCTTCGCTCGCTCCCCGTATCGTTTGTCTCTTTGGCCAGCAACCTCGGCTGACCTCTCCCTCTGCTTCTCGGGGTGCCCGGGCTCCAGGTCCCGCCGCCTTCCTCTGGGTGGGACCGTCCCGTCTTCCAGAGGTTTCACGCCGCTCGGCCCTCCCCTTCCCCTGTCCATCCTCTCCCTTCTCCGGTCTCCATACCCCTTCTCGCCCTCTCGCCTCCTCTCCTGCCCCCGCGCGCCGTCTCGCTCCCTCTCCCAGTCGTAGGGGAGAGGCCTGTCTTTCATCCTCCGCCCATCGTCCTTCTTACCGAACGGCGGTGCCTCCTCCACCTCCCGCTCTCTGCTGACTTTTCGAGTTGGGGGAAATGTACCTCCAATAGTCACATCCACTTCTCTTCTTATCTCAAGCTCCAAATTCAACACCATCTTCCCATTCCTGCATCTCTCCTCCCCGGCCCGCCTTTCCCTTTCCCGCCTTTCTCTCTCGCCTTCTGTTGCCTTAGGCACATAGGGCTGGTCTCTGGCAGTGTACCTGTCTGCTTTGGTTCCAGCTTTTTCCTTTATCCTCGGCGGGACGGCTTCTCGCCCGCCCTCTTCTGCCTGCATTCGCTCCTGCTCCCGTCCCGGGCGGGCGCCAGTCCCTGGTCTGGGACTGCTTTCCCGAGAAAGCCGCCCACCCAGCTGCCAGTTTGATATTGAATCCGGAATAAGGAACCAACTGCGCCTTCTGGTCCCCATTATACCATACCTCTCACAACCCTGGAAAGAGAGAAACAATCCCCAATGAGATAATATATCTACAGTGTGAAAGACACACACAGGCCCATGTGAGTCTGAGGCTTGTTAGCTGCACAGGTCAATCTTGTGTATTTGAACAAGAAATGTTTATGCTGGTTAATTACATTTTGCCATCATATTAATCAATTTGCAATATGCATTTGACATATTCACTTGAATTAATATGTATTAAGTCAGTCAGTCTGGTAAGAACCACAAGTCTCAACAGGACGTAAAGACGACACCTTTCAAGGAGATTTATAAGAATGCAGCAGCTTTACAAAGCATAGCATACCAAATTAAGGCAAGCCTTTCAGAGAGCAATGGCTTATGACACATAATATTGGCATGTTAAGTGTAAAGTGCAACAATCTAGAGGTCGATCTGCCGCCAAGCTATAACATACATTGTCGAAAGTGACCGTAAAATATAGATTGAGCAGTGCGACTTACCTGAATAAAATATCGCTGCGGGGAGATTTTGCCTCCCCTCTGTCCCGCTCAGTTCAAAAGCATGGGAAACAATGCGTATATGCATGCATCTTGTGTAACTTTGAAACACATTTCTAGTTTAATCAAAACACTCAAAACATTCAACTGCCCGTTTGAAAAAAAATGTTTATGCCTGTACACGCTTGCTTCTCACTCACTATCTCCTATACCGTACGTCTCCTCCCTCCTCAAATTCCCAAACAAGTCTCAACAGATAGTTATAACTTTTCCTCCTCCATCTGTATAATTTTCTGTCAGCATTAATGAACATATTGACCTGCCACAATACAAAGGAAATTATATCCTTCTTCTGTACAATCCGCAGTTTAACAAATCAGTTCCACCCCCTAAATCCAATGCTATCAGTCCAATGTCCTTTGGTTTAGGTTTAAAGTAAACTGTTTTCTTGCATGGTTTCTTGTCTCCATTTTTTTATCAAACAAGGAAGTGTACCTCCTTCTTTGCTCCTTGGGCGTCTCTTCGGGAGATCTCATTGGTTCATATGGATAGCCGGGTGTGGCCGTAGATGCATTGCCAGGTGAGGTATTTTATTATACAAGAAACAATTGGGGGAGGGGAAGTGTAGACTATGCAATAGCCAACCCAGAGAAACAGGATAAAATGCAGAGAAAGAGAGATAAAGTTATAAAGTGATACATCTGAGGGAGCTATAGGACCACGGGCCATAATGTGCCCCAGGAAATACATAATTTTGAAGAAAACGAAAGAAAATTGAACAATAGTGGGCCAGGGCCAGTCTGTGATTGTGCAATGTATGTAACAGTGGACGATTTTAGCTGCTTTTCCCATAGTTGTTCAGCCATTTTGTATTATATGTAGCATATTTAGACAGTTTTACCTTTATTTTAGGCCTACCAAGTCCCATTTAGATCAAATATATATTTTAGAAGATTAGACATGTCCAAGCATACAGAAACACACAACATATTAAAATAACCTACAACAGACTACAACATGATATAGCCTACAATAAATCCCCAATAAAACAAAAGAACAACACTATTCAAACACAGTGCTGCATCTCAAAACAAACAACTAACTTTTTATATGGCTACAGAAATTGGCAGTATAATAATCTGCAGTTTATACTCTTGTGCCATTGGATGTGATGTGATGTGATTAAATCGTGTCATGACTGGATGTGACATTTCAACAGATAGGCCTAATGAAATCATAGCCTATAGTTCTACTGATCAATCAATGCAGACTTTGTCACATTGATTCTTATTAAAACTTAACATTTAAATGTTTTGTGTGCATATTGAATATAATAGAATATATTATTTTAATATTTTGGGATTTCTTTATAGCACTAATAATACCAGCAGCCTAGCTTATGTAATATGTTTTAGGATCATTAGATACGTTTTTTAATATCTGTCTCCAGACAGTGTAGGTCTACGCTTTAGTGTAGTCATTTCTGCGATATTCATTTAATTGAATTAAATGGTTTGGTTCCACATTTGTAGATACTGTGCACATTTCCATACATGCTTTCTCTACATCCGCTCATTTGGCCTATATGCTTAATAGGTTTTCATTTTGTTTTGTAACTTTTAATGTTTAATGTTGAATGTTTTTTTCTGTAGCATAATTATTATCTAGTTCTGACAAAGCATAATAAATGCAGAAAATAAAATGTTATTAAATAATAAAAGCAGCTCTATTAGTCAAATTTTAACTGCCATAACAAATATGCCTAATAATTATAATAAAACACGTTTT
>JAODOY010040202.1:0-20385 GCA_025399855.1 Forbesichthys papilliferus
TGTGTGTGTATATGTATATGTATATATATATGTGTGTATATGTATACATACACACACACATATATGTATATGTATATATATGTGTGTGTGTGTGTATATGTATACATACACACACACATATATGTATATATATATATATGTGTGTATATGTATATGTATACATACACACACACATATATATATATATGTATGTATGTATGTATGTGTCTATGTAAATTACATAAATACATTAATTGTGTTGTTTCAAAATGAGATTGTCAAACCGACTGACATGAACATGTCATAAATATTGTATACACCAAGATAAATTCTCATGCAATTTATATAATGAAATTGCGATACTTGGCGCCCGTGTATACTATATTGTATATTGTACTATATTATACCGTGATACAATATTGCCATGGGAAATATCGCGATGCTATGCTATATCGATTCTCTGTGCTTGTCAGTCATCCTGGTTTAAATGTGTTTATGTGTCTATTAGGGCCAAACTAACAACACTTGAGTTTACATTGTATTTTTACATTTACTTAATTGGTGATTTGTCACTGCCTCACTTGTGACAATCCAAGAAATCAGTTGTTTTACTCCATGTGTGCATTGTATTGAAGATTTAATTGAATGTATTGTAAACTGATTTTTTGCGGCCTTTCCGCCACTTGTCACTTGACTTGTGTGGGGGTTTTGTTTGCAATCTCCCTGTCTCCGTATCTTTCTATTGTATATACGGAATATCACTGCGCATTTATGACCGGACTGTGATGTGTCTGACTGGGCATGGCAATACGGCCGCCGTTGCCCTGGCAACAGGACAAGGAAAAGAAGGAGTAGTGAAGGCATATCTTTTTTTTTTTTTTTTGATGGATGTTCAGGTTATTGGGGTGAAGCAGAGTGTATGGGAGGGGGGGTTGTAGAACGCAGGAGGAGACTGGAGGGAAAAAGACAACAAACACTCTGGAATGTGACTTACTCTTAGCTAGCTTCATAGACAAACGATACGCTGCCGTCCGTGTGCTGTGTGCGGTTCATGGAGCAGTTGCCATGTTTCAAGGAATGAGAACAGTGTCTATGTTCGTCATTATACGGCGTGGTGGCTTTTAATGATTGTCTCTTTCTCTCTCTCATTTTGTTTCTTTGTGTTTGTTACCCTGAAATTGAGTGTGTGTGTGTGTGCGCGTGCGTGCATGTGTGTGCGCGTGCGTGCATGTGTGTGCGCGTGCGTGCATGTGTGTGTGCGCGTGCGTGCATGTGTGTGCGCGCGTGCGTGCGTGTGTGTGTCCGTGTACGTGAGGGCTATGGACTTTTGCTCTCCGTCTTAATGCAGTGCTGGATTAGAGGGGTTACATATTGTGCTCCGAGCTTCAAGCAGCATACGCTAAACGGATTACCACAAGTCTACTAAAGACAGAGGTGCACGCACGCACGCACGCACACACACACACTAGCTAGGCTAGGCTGTGTTGTTCTGCAGTATAAATATAGCCTCCACCTGCATGTGGTTTGGAAGTGAACACACACACGCACAGAGGTTACGCCACATGTCTACACAGTGAAAACACACACACACACACACACACACATCGTTAGGCCTTCTGCTCTTATGTAATACAGGATAGTCATCACCCGTCCATTCTTTCTAACGGCATATCTTTCCTAATCTGGCTAAGGTGTCAGAAATCTGCTATGCAGTTTTTACTGTTTACATCAAAATGAGTCTGACCTCCGGCTGACCGCTAGTGGTTAGCAGAGTGTTGTCCCTGCACCTATACAGACTGGGCTAGCTGTCAGTTGGTTGGTGTGATGTTTCTTCATTGGCCCTCAACTGATCCCTGCTCCACCCTTCCTCTATGTTTCAGCTCTTAGTTGTGTCTGTGTGTCCCCAGGTGAAGTTTTACTTCTCGAAAACATTCACGCCACGTACGTGCGGTCGCACAAACTGTTTTAAACACAGATTTGGAGAAGTTTGACAAGGTTGCTGTCGCTGGAGTTACCACGGCCATCCTTCTCTCTTGAGGGGTCTCTTGAAGGGTCTCTCTCGGGGCTTGAGTTGATGAGGAGGGCTTTGTGTCATTCATGTTTTTTTGAGAACAGCAATCAAGGTTGGTTGACAAGTCAGTTTAGGTTAGCACAACATTTGCTGGTTAAATATAACTTACAATGTTAAGCATTTTCTGTTCTGAATATTTTATTGTTTTCTATGTAATCTGAAGGTTGACACTCTACGGTCTCTAACAAATGTTTTACTTGTTGTCTGGCATCCACCAACCTGAATGAAACCGACCAAAAGATGACAAGCTGACAGTCGGTAAATTGGAGAAGCTCGCTAATTTTAGATTACATTTTAGCAGGCCAGACAAATGCATACGTGCTTGTGTTTGAACAAGGTTTTTACGTCGTGTACTTTTTTTCTGGTCATTCATTTTTTCTTTTAAAACCAGAAATAAATGAAAAACTAATGGGGAATGTACTTCTTGGAGGGACAAGTGGCGTTCAGCCGCGTTCCATAAAGCGATAGCAGGTCCTGTTGTGTCCTGTGTGGGCACCACACTGGGCAGATCAGCGTGTGCCTTGAAGCCCACTCGTAATGGGGCTAAACGAGGACTTCCCATCAGCCTGCCCTTTGTACACACCACCTGTTGCTACTAATGATGGTTGGTAGGGCGTGGCGGGGGTTCTCTGGGTGCACTGTAAAAAAAAACCTGTATTTCTATGGTTTTTTGCACTTAATTCTACTATTCTTTTTCTGTATTTTAAAATGATAGGAAATCATTCCATTTACAAGAATATACTGTTTATTTAAATGTGTCGTGATTTAACAAAAATAATTCTGTATAAATTGAATACATTAAACTTTTAAATGGCAATTTAAGAGAACTATCTGTAAAAAAAAAGTTTGTCCCTTTAAACTGTTGGTGACTGGTGACTGAGCGGCCAATCACGAGCCACAACACAGGCGTGATTTCTGCATTTTGTGCAAAACCAGTACTGCAGCCCTACAGGTGCATGTCAGCAAGACTCCCCACAACAACATTTGCTGGCTCTGGGTGGAGTTTTACACAAATGTTTTTTGATGTGAAAAGCTGTCTAAATTAACGGGAGTTCTCTGTTGAAGTCTTTGTCAAGTTTTATGTGAATGGTCTTACATTTATGCTTTAATATAATAACAGTAATTATCTGTACCAAAACATTAAAAAAAGCAATTAATCTGTTTTTTAAGGGTTATTCTTTCAAGGAATAATGATTAAAACAATATGTTAATGTTAGAGAATTAGTTTTTTATTTACTTTTTTTTTCTATAGTTTTCTATATTTTTTAAGTTGACAGTATTTTCCCGTTATTTTACGCTAATGTGCTGGCGCCGCTGCTGCCAGAAAATCTTTTTTGTTATATAAAAGACTCTTTTTTTTTTTTTTTTACAGTGTGTTGGTTCCACGGCTCCCTGGTTCTCTAAAAGCAGCCAGCATCTGCACTGCGAAACCTTTTTGCTCATAAATAAGCTAACATTTGTAAAAAAAAAAAATTCTATTTTTGTTTGTGGTATTATTATTTTGTGTTTTATGAAAGAGAAAAGGACATTTTTTATGATTTTTCACCTTCCGTTTAAGAGCAGGAAAACAATAAGGAAATTATTATTTTTTATTTCTGTTTTTTAAACAAATGACAATTTTAATAATTTGCAGTTATGCGCATCACCAGCCACGTTATGTACGTTCAATATTAAAAACATGTCTGTGTGTGTGTGTGGCCACATACGTGCCCACATATTTTCCTGTGCGTGTTTAAACTTTGTCACTCCAAATGTTAATTTGGGTGCCTGTCAAGCGTCCGTGAAAGTAAAACGATGGAACGGACAATATTCCAGGTCAAAGGTCAGCTCTTGGAGGGCCGTGAGCCAGACCAGTAGGAGGTGATGCACGCAGGGAGGGTCATGCGTCGCCCCAGGTGAGAGGAATGGAGGGAGGGAGGCTTAAAGTTAAAAGTGCTAAGGTATTTTATGGTGGCATAAAAGATGGCAGGAGAGTAGAGAGAGGACCCCAGACCCCGACACACACACACACGTATGGCACGTTCTCTTTTTCCCGCGGTAATTGACCTATCTGCCTTGTCTCTCTCTGTTATCCCCTCAATTAGGCCATGTTTAACCACACACGCACGCACGCACGCACACACACACTGAATGGAACATCCTTTGTCACTAGGCAGGAATGGATGAGGTCGAGGGGTGTGAGGGAAGTGAAGAGGTTTAAAGCAGTGTGGGTCTGTGTGTGTGTGTGTGTGGAGAGCTATGATGTGGTGGCGTGACTTCCCATCAGCGGTGAAGTGAAACGCTGATCAAAATGTCAGCATGAGGTCAGCTTCACACTTCTAATACACATGATGCTGAACTTGACGCGGACTCAAAAGAATGAGGATTTCTGTTTCCGCTAAGGAATTGAACTTTTAATGGTTGCCTTCTCGTTATTTCTCTGTACTCAAACCTGTTAATAACTGTTCACCCTATGGCTTGATGGTGATTATTGTTTTATAAGTGCTCTGAGACACATTGGCAGCGGGTGTTAGACTGTTAGACTTTAGAAGATAGAGAACATTTGTCTGGGTTGCCTATGCGGCGTGCCGAGTTCTCACCAGCCGGTGTGTTGTCACTTCTAGTAGCTAGCTAGCGCTAGCCAAAATGTCACTGCCTTCCAAAACGCACTTTGGTTGTAGATGCATTTCCTGTCAGGAGAGATGGTGTTGTACCAGGAAATGTATCTGAAACCATTGTCAAACCTTTTCCCCCCTTCGATATGTAGTAGCCAGAGCACTAAATCTGACGTAGTGGGTAGGTGTATTGTCTTTGTGTTCTCTAGAAAGCAGAAATATGACAGATAAAAGATTTTTTTTTTCCTATTTAAAGTGTTTTAATGGAAATATACTGTATGGCTATATTCAGGGACTATATGTTTAGTAGTAAACCAGCTAGTGGGGATGCTGTTTTAATGAGAATCAGATGGATTGTTATTAGTGCATGGCTGGAGCAAATACATTTTTTGTACTAAGTTTCTAAAATGTTTTTCTTTTCCACGGCAACCAAGGAAGATACAGGTGCAGTACCTGTGTTTGGTCAGTTTGTGATCTTAGTCAAGGTCAAGGTTCTCTCAAGATCAATAAACCTCTAAATTATAGCCATAGTTTTATATTTAATAACTTGCGTGTGCTACATTAATCATCTCTTTATAAGCCATAATGCAGACATTTGTGGTCGTGTGTAAGTGTGGATTTACACCATGGTCTCAGGGGGGTTGTTTCTTCCCTGGGACTGTCTGTGAGCAGTTTGAAGCTATGTTTAGACATTTTTCCACTGCCATAGACGCATAGCCTATGCCACAAGCCATTTACCATTAGTCTCTTGTCAACGAGCGATGTTGAAGTGAAGCAACACAACATTGTAGTTAAGCATTTCATATCAGTTCACTGTTACTGAACGATTACTTGAATGTTGTGTTGTTACACGTCACGCTCTCGATACACTCTTGCTGACTATGACACGGACAACTGCTGCTAGTGACTGTTTATGTGTAAATGTTTCCCTATAGGTGTTATCCACTGGGCCTAATGGTTTAGACAAATTTTACTTTTATTAATCCATCCATCCATCCATTAATCTTCTCCCGCTTATCCAGAGTTGGGTCGCAGGGGCAGCAGCTAGTTTTATTTATTATGCAATAACGCTTTAAGATAATTAATTTTTAAACATTATCTTAATCGTTTATTAAAAATTCATCCAGTCAACCAATTAAGTTGGAAAGTTGTTCAGCACTTCATCTCTTCCCTTTGTGATTACATTTTAAATAAAATAAAAAAATCTGTTTTATTTATAACAGAATATTAGTTGGGGCCTTGTTGCAGTTCACTAATGTTTCTGTACTTTCTGTTCTTTTCCCTTTCCCTATGTGACCTGATCCTGACCTTTTGTTGTGCGTCCTGGATAACAGGTAAGTTATTTTATTATCCATAGGTCACTTAAGATTTCTTTCCAAACTGTATGATTCTATCTTCATCATTGATCGCAAAATGCAACTACTGTTGTCAGTAAGGTTGGAGGTCAAATCTGATTGTGGATGCAGTCTTATAGTTGTTTATCTCTCGGTGTAACAGTTGTCATAATAAGTCAACTAAAGCAAATGTGACCTAAAAAGCGTATTTCCCTTTACCAATCTGCCAATTGCTTGAGATAATTTCACCAGTATGGTGGTTTTTCATATGGTTGCGTTATGTCATTTGACTCATGAAACAAACAAATGTTGTTCTGGGAAATTACAGTAGCTCATCCATCTGCAAATTATTTTAGTTGTTAGGAGGGGACAAATATGACAAATGGTCAAAAGTAGACTCAGTTGAGTTAGAATAAAGTTATCTGCAGTGAGCTCCTCTCCTTTCCTTCAGCTCTTAAGTCTGTAACAGCAGAGTTCAAGTGTCACTTCTTAGTATTCAGGAGTCAAGAAATGGGGGGGAGGGGGGATAAGAGGATGGAAAGGTGGAACTTTGACAGCAGGTAATATTTGGCAATTGGCGTTGCTCAATCTGTCGAACAACATTTTCCTTTTCCCTCCTTTCCTCTAAACACTTTCTTTCTAATCCTCCTCCTGCACGTGTGGTGTGTAGCTGTCTCGCTCCTCTCTCTAGAAGCCTTTACCTCTCTCTTCCTACCACCCCACCCCTCCCTCCCTCCCCCACCCCCATCCTCCCCTTCCTGTGCCTAGCCAGCCACAGGAATGTATCTCGAGGAACGCAGGCTGGCGAAGTGAACTGGATCAAACGAGTTCAGAGCAGCACTGTAGCCTGGCTGTCTCTCTCTCTCTCTCTCTCTCTCTCTCTCTCTCTCTCTTTATCTTGCTCTCTGTCTTTCTCTCTAACAATGTCTCTATATATCTCTCTTGCTCTCTCTTCTTCTCACACGCTGACTCTTTATCCCTCTCTCTCTCTCTCTCTCTCTCTCATGCAACACGCTCTGCGCCCTCTCTCTCCTCTGTTGTCTGTCTCTCCCGGTAGAGAGACAAAGATGCATTCTGAGTGCCTTCGGGTGTAGGAGGCGGACCTCAATGGGAACGAACGTACGTGCACACGTGTGTCTGCTGTGTGTGTGTGTGTTCATGCATGTCATATTGTAGCAGTTTAGCTTTAAGCGTTCGTTGAACGAGGGGTGGGCTAACACACACACACACACACAGAGAGAGAAGTCACAAGCTTTCTCTATATCAGACAGTGAGCCATGTTGCGCTCTCCACCCTATCTGTCAGTCACTCAGGCGCCACTCCTAATTGGCTTATAATACCATTGTTTACCCAACCCCCACCTCTGTCTGCTAGGCTGTTTGTTACTCTTCAGAATAGGCCACCAACACGGGGGTGGGTTAGTGTCTGTCTATATATCTGGGAGGAGTTAAGGGCTGGATGAGAAATCAGGTCTCCCTTTGGGGGCGCTTGTGAAGAGGGGCATTCATGTCTTTGTCTTGTGGACAATAGATGTGTGTGTGTGCGTGTGTGCGGCGTGCACACGTGTGTGACTACATGAGGGTACATAAACACACAGCTTTCAGTAAAGGTGAACGCATGTGTGTTATGCGGTGTTTGTGTTTACACTGTGAGCATTTCTGCCACCGCATGATACTTGTCTCATCTGCGCGCTCGAGCATTCCTTAAGAGATCCAAGGTCAAAGGATCCTCTCTTCTGCGTCGACCCGAGCGTCGCTCGCCCGAGATTAGCTGCTAGCTCGCGCTTCTGCTAGCCCCACGCCCGCCACACGCTGCTGCTTAGACGGCCGGCTGTCAAGACGAACACATGTTTAAATAACCGAGGCAGGTTTCAGAGCCGAGGCAGCCGGTCGGTCGGCTTTCCCGAAGGTTTCCCGGAGAAGCGCAGAGCATAATAAAGACGAACCAAAAAAAAAAAAAAACACGACGTGTGGATGGATTGATGACGGGGGGAGATGGAGCCGACGCTGAATTGAGACCGTCGGAGGGACAAAGAAACATCGAGGGCAGACGATTGGAGGGAAGCGATTTGCGGATGGAGAAAATAGCCGGAACCGGTTATTGGATGTAGACACTGGCCAGCGGGACAGTGAGTGACAGAGAGGGGCTCGAGGAGAGGGAGAGACCGAGATGGGAGGTGGAGAGGATCATAATAGGGAAGGAGGAGAGAGGAGAAAGGAGGGAGGGAGGGAGGAGCACACGTGACGGGAAGGAAAGGATAGGAAAGGACTGGAGGGCAGGAGGAGAGGAGGCAAGCGGCGTGTGTCAGCGAGAGAACAATAAGAGGCGTGCATGACATGTCTCCAGGGTAACGGGGAGATGCGTTCCACCTAATAGGAGCTAAAATAATTAATATCCACCCCAGTCCCTGGTTTGTCTGCCTACTGCTGCCTGATGCACTCTCCCTCCCTCTCTCTCTCTCCCCCTCTCTCTCTCTCTCTCTCTTGTGCTCATCAGGAGCGATTTAACTGACGTCACTCGAACATCGTGGCAACGGCTTGCATTCTCCGACCGCATTTCTATCACGGTTTACACGTTTCTTAGCTCTGCCGTAACATCCATGCTCTGCTAACGCTCCTGAACCACAGCTCTGTAGCGCACGCACACACGCACGCACGCACGCACGCACGCGCCCCAGAAAGAGAGAAGCCCTGCTCTAATGTTCACTCACATGAATAAGTGATAAGAGTTAAGAAGTTTCATTCCTGGAGGGGGGTAAAATGGCAAGGTTTTGTGCGTGCGTGTGTGTGCGTGCGTGCGTGTGTTTCTGCACCAACAATTCCTCAAGACTCCAGACCCAGTGCTCTGGAACAAAGCCTACAGCTGCTTTTCCTCTGTGTGTGTGTGCGTGCGCGCCTCACATGCTGCATTGTCTTCTGTAACATGTGCATCATGTGTGTGTATGGCTAGGGGGGCAGAGAGAGAGAGTGTGTGTGTGTGTGTGTGTGGTGGGAGGACCAGTCTAAAGGACAGGCTGATGGAGAGACATAAGGGGACAGGGGAGTGCACGTCAGCCGCGGGCAGTCAGCGCGTTCCCCCTCTCCCCCCTCTTTCCCTCTGCTTCCCCTTCTAACCGGCTGACGTCTCTTCCGCCGCCTCTTAGCAGGCTTGGAGACGAGATAAAAAGCAGAGTCAGTCGTCACCCTTCCTCCGCTTGGCTGCCGTCCGCACCGCCGTAGCAGCTAGCTTCGCATTAGCTCCCCGCTATACGGTGTCCGCCATTGCTTCTGTTTTTAGCGTTATGGGAGTCTTTTTCCTTTTTGTGTGGGTGTGTGTGGTGACATGATTAAATGCATTGTTGGCCATCCACATGCCTGTTTAAAATTAACACCAGTGTAAAAACGTATTTCCGCCTTGCTGTTTTTTTGGTTGTATTGTTTTTACTTTGTGTGTGTAGATTTACTGGCTTAATTTCATTTGTGAATTATATCTACCGCAGATCCATAGATGAATACGTTTCAGAATTATTCATTATTTGGGGGGAAATGATTTATCTGATATAATTTATCAGACCAGCCGAGGTTAAATGGTATTTGGATATTGGTTTCATATCTCTCACTGTAATAAGTCATTTTATCTTATGGCTGGTTAACGTTGGCTTTTCCATCCTGCTACTGTAGCACACGCCATCACACAGCCTATGGGGCTATTTTTCATTTGTGTATATTTCTGCAGACATATATATACACGCATTCTCAATGTGTGTATTTGTGTGTGTGTGCGTGCGTGCGTGTGCACACACACTGGTTGCAGCAACATTAGCAGATGTGTTTGGCTAGAAGTCATTTATATGGTAATGATGTCATTTACCTCTGAAATGCATCTTCCTCAACACTGCCAAATAGGACTTATCCATATTGGCAAAGCCACGCGTGTCTGTCTGTCTGTCTGTCTGTGCGCATGCATTTCTGTATGCAAGCACGTGCATATAGATTTTCCTGAAGGATGGTGGGGGTGCTACACCTGTACACTATAATTTATCAAGATGGATGGTGGGTTATATCTGAGAGACCATGAGATAGACATACTAGTAGTGCATTGTATTTGTATTGTGATAGTTAGGCCCACCTATTGTTTAGGAATATCGTCGTTTTGTCGATAATTCAGAAGATGCAACAAGCATTTAATTTTCTGTAATACTTTATAGTTCCACCCCATAACTTCTTTGTTGTTAAGTTCCAACAACCTGTGGCCTAGTCCTCAGTACCTACCAGAGACGTGGGAGTTGACTTATGCTCGATGCTGAGCATTGAACCTTAAGTTAACGTAATCCGTTATGTCTCTTTGAAACAGTTTTGTTTCTTTGAAATAGAACAGGACAATTCTGTTCAGAACCATCTACAGTCAATACAAGTGGGTAAAACCAACCCTTTATGTCTTGAAATGTGCCTTGAATACTAATTTAATTACATAAGATAAAATGTTTTGTTTGTTTAATGTTTCCAAGATGCGCTACAATCAGAAAGGCTGTTCAGTAGGGCAAGATACAGTATAGCTTTGTATTGTTCACATAGAAAAGAGACATTCCATTATGAATAATGTGACCACAAGTCGACGTGTGAAGAGAAAGCTTGGGACCCAAATGAGTCCTCGCATAGGATGAACTGAGGATAAATAGTTGCCTATGGTGACTGAAAAAGGTTTCTAAAGTGTACAAATAAGTGTATGAAATGTCCTTGATGCAAATAGGTGTTCAATTAATTACAGTGACATAGTCTGTGGTGTCAAAGTCTGCGCCGATGTCCCTGTCAAATGCTAAAAGGAGGTAATTTGTTACTTTGAGCTGTATTCATTCTTATAGGGTCAAGATATGTGCAAACACATCTTATGTTTGTACAGACAGTCTTATTTAGTTACAAAAGTATAAGGAAAGACCTGGGTAATGATCTAATATTGCGATATGAGATGTAATATCACCTGCTATTTTCTTATCTAAATATATTTTTTCCTTAATCTCAACCGCAGTTAGATCATAAAGACTGCATTAAAGAAAAGTGATAGTTTTCTGAGACATTTTGAAATGAACAAAACTTTATTATCATTATTTATTTAGAAAACACAACTGTACTTAAAATAATTGATCAAAATGTTATTTTCGCAGTTGACATTTCAGGCATTTGGAAGACGCTTTTATCCAAAGTGACTTGCATGACATGTCGGACATTTGTCAATAGTTGGACAGGTCATACACCAGCAATGTGTAAGCAACCAATATATGAGAATAGTTATTTCATCGTGTCATCAAATCATCCAACAAAGTTCCTAATGGCCTGACCCTAAATAATCAAGGGCTTAGTACTATAGTGCTTAGTACATAAAGAGCAGAATAGGAATCTTTTTTTTGCAGTGAATGTCAAATAACAAAATATAGTGTCAATATAATAATGGTATTGGCTCAAAACAATTGTGAAAATCACACAGGGCTACTATCTGTAGCCAGTGGACACATGATAGCCGTTACATCGCTTGGCAGTTCTGTTTAAGCTTTTCATTCAGGCGGGACATAGAGAAGCCTGAAAAAACACACAGTAGGTCGGCACACTATTCATCTCCAAGTCCCTGGTAAATGTGCACACACATGAATATATAGGTGTGTGTGTGTGTGTTTCTGACACTGTCAGCAAATATGTGTTTGTTTGTGTTGCGCTGTAGGTGTGCAGAGTTTATGTAAGGGGTTTTGCGTGCATGTGTGTGCGGGTTTGCGCATGAATGCGTGTGCACGCTGCCAGCCTGTTGCTGGTATCCACAGGCCTGGAATAAACACAGAGCCTGTCGCCTGGTCAATAACTATCATTAACTTGGTGATTACATGTTTGAGCATCTTACAATAACGCGCGTGTGCACACACACACACACACACACACACACTCAAACCATGCATGCTCACACACATACAGACGCAAACCAAGTACGCGCACACACGCGCGCACTGCGGAAGTGTGTCAATAATGGCATGTGCAGTTAATGAATGGGCTGCCTGGTACAGATGAATGGGAGAGAAATGGATAAACATGAATATGAGTGTGTGAGAGAGTTATATGCAGAACAATATAGGAAAATGTAGAGAGAGAAGAATGCTGAACAAGCAACAGTAGCAATTGTGAATTTAGATGCTGGGGGAACGAGTCACATGAAAATACACAAAAGCAATAATAGCACATGTGCGCACACACACACACACACACACCAACAAAACAATACATACATACACGTGCACGCTCTAACTGAAAACTCCATGCTCTCTGTGTTAATTGGAAGCCATTCTGCTGTGAGATGAAATCATTGGGATAAAAGAGAGAGGGGAAGATAGAGAGATCGAGAGATGCAGTGTCAAGATCTTGATAGATGACACTCCTCCATAGTCTGCCTTCATGCCACATGTCTGTCTGTCTGTGGGTGTACATCATTCTGCCACACATAGCTGCCCTTATGAATAACTGTAGCCAGCAGCGTAGCTTAATCACGACGGGCCCAGTTCCAAAACAATATGGCTCAATGGCAGACCAGAACATGCTTTCAAATAGGGTTGATCGATGTCTACTAAATTTGCATCGGACGATGTCTGCAGAAATACATCGTGATGGCCGATGCCGGGACAAAGCTGCATGCAATTTACATTTTTCCTTTGCCTAATTTATTCAACTTCAAACTAAAAAAAAGTAGCTCTAATTAAAAATGATGGACTATCTCTAAAATTTAAGTAGTTAATAAATGACTATAGGGAGGCCAGGCATTACTTATATTTTCTGCCCTTTCTGCTTTACTAACCTTGTTTCCTTACTTCTCCGTAACCCCTATGTGTAGGTCTGGTCTAGTCATATTGATCTGTAATAATGACGTCCGCGTCGGCAAATGTAGTCTAAATGGTTCCACTTCATCTGTCAGTTGCTACTTCGAGTTTATAGGCTACGAGTTTATAGCCTACCTACTGTAATGATTGAGGACTCTTCTGAAGTGGTGTGCAGGATTTATATGCTCATATAATTCACGCAAAGATGGACAGACGGCGATTGTCGTCAGCTAGCGAACAACCAACCATTTCACAGCAGGCATCATATGCTACAGCAAAGTGAGTGAGCACGAGCAGTAAACTATAAAGTTGTTTTGTTTTGCTGTTTTTAGCATCACGTTAGCATAATGCATTGATTGCATTGTCAGATTGTCAGAGATGTGTGTGTGTGGGTGTTTGAGAGAGAGAGAGAGATTGTTCTTATTGTTTTTTATTTTATTGTTATTCTTACTCTAGCTTTGGCAATACTGTTGTTATAACTGTCATGCTAATAAAGCTAACTTGAATTAGAGAGAGAGAGAGAGAGAGAGGAAGAAGAGAAGTAAGCAATTCGGCGAGCCTCGGAAAAAGCGTATTACATTTCACTAGATATTTATATATTTGTCTGAACGCTGCTTTGACACTTTTTTACCACTTTGCCGGCAAAACATTGTGATGCCTGTCAGCCATCAGCGATGGATGATGTCATTGTCTGTCGGCCCAGTCCTAGTTATCAAAGAAATATTAGTTAGCATGATAGATAACAACTATAGGAAATCTACCCAGCAAAATGACATATGGTAATAAGATGTTATTGGGACAGTCTACCTGTACAAGTTCCCATCTTAAGATCTAGCTGCTACAGTACAGCGTGGCTGTATGGTTTGGTCGGACTCGGGCGCGGTGCGCATCAGTGTGATCGCAAACGTGCCCGAGCACGGAACTGAAGTCATCGACGCGACAGTTGTTTAATTGCAAACAGCATGGCTACAAAGGGAAAACTTTGGTCTACAGCAGATGTGCAATATTTATTGGAAATTAGTACAGACGAGAGTATTCAGGGGCAACTGGATACAACACACAATAACTATCTACTTACTCGTGGGTATCAAAGAACCACTGAGCAGTGTCGGCAAAAGCTGAAAAAACTGTGCGCTCATTCTCTGAAGGTACGGGATGCACTCCGTAAATCTGGTAGCTTGTCTGACATCAAGGACATATTCCAGTGGACGATTATGTGGACAAAATAATTGTCCTGAACCCAAGTAGCCAATGTGTTTTGGAGTAAGCATGCCCTATTCTTGAATGTTAACTGCAGTGTGAGTGCCGGCCAGCGGGGGAGTGGGTAGGGTGGACAATCGTGCTTGGGCACGATTCAAGGCAACTGGGCCTAGTGGGAGAACGCCCTTAGTAGCAGAGCTTCATTCATAGAACTGGAGTACGGGTAACTATAGAAACAACAATGCTTTGAATAAATGAATCCCAGAATGCAATTCATTACATTAACCTAGGTATTGTAACTATTGAATAGTATAATATTAAGCAAAATTTGCTTTATTATCATAATTTCACTCAGATATCATTAACTTATATATTTGTAAAATAAAATGTTATTTTGGTAAAACCATGAGTGGGATCATATTACTTGGTCGCGATGAAGCGGTGTTTAAATATCTGAAGACGCATTGCTCTCGAGAGCAGCGGTGGCCTGCATTACGCATGTCCAGGCTGGGATCACCGGGCCCCCTAAGCATCCCGGGCCCTGGCACGGCTGCACCAGCGACAGCTACGCCACGGACTGTAGCGTCTACTAGGATTCAGGTGGGAATTCTATTACAGCCTATATTTCATTAAATGCTACTGTGTGCATGTTCTTAAACCAATCTGTTTACTTTCGTAATGTGTGTTAATGTACATACCAGCTTGGACTTTGTCCTTTCCAGGTTGGTAATGTGTGTTTAGGCTGTGTAAACAAACACATACATGCACACAAAGATTGCAAAGATTGAAGCAGCAACATAGTAGCAACAGCAGTTCGCCGCTCGATGACCTAGTTATGCCAGAATTAGAGAGATGGGAAACGCGAGAGGCTGAAAGATCTTAGGAACATTTTGATTGTGTTTAGACAGCTTACAACCTTATCATATGATACTAGTGTCGACCAGCTTCTTTGAGATGCAAGATAACAAGATAGATGCACCATGAGCCATTTCTAAAATAATAAAAAAATGTACAACATTTTGACCAAGACGTTTTTATGCTGGATACATGATCCAATTTTTTGTCTGATTGAAACTTTACTATTTTGCTTGCACTCTGACATGGTTTGGGTTTTTCATCTGAGACTTGTTCACCTGCTTGTGAGCGGGTCTAAAGTATAGTACACATTCAACATCGGTCTCAACATCGGCCATTCCCACCAGACATGGGTCCAAGTGTTGTTCTGTACACGTCTGTTAGGTTAGTTTCCGTACAGTACATCTAGGCTATGGTTTGCATGTTGATGGTTCAGAGTTGGTAGAAGGTGCGAACACGATTTATTAAACTGAATAAGTGTTACATTCTTTGCAACTTACATCTAGTACATTTGTTTAGTAGTTGGAAAGGTCATACACCAGCAAGCAATAAACAAACAATATTGTATTAGAATAAGTATAGCATTATGTCACCATGACTACTACCATGTCAATGTCAATAAATCGACAAAATAGCTAACGAGCTAAATAATAAAGTGCTTAATACAACAGATGTGTTTAAACTCCCGTCCTGACCAAAGTGTGCTTTTGTCATGTCATCCCTGATAAACAGACAAGAAAGTAAAACCTCAAAAAAACATTCAATGGCAGGAAAGAAGTAGAAGTAGCTGCTATAAGCTTTTGTCCAACTCCTCCCTCCGAGACATCTGATTGGCTGCGTTGACCCACGTGCCATGTCAAGCCAAATCACATTTTGTAGCCTAATTGGAGAATAAGGAGGGAAAGAGAGGGAAATAAATGCCTCTATCAAGACAAATGAAGAAAGGCAACATTTCTTTTTAAAAGCGGTGGGCCGTCGAGCGAGAGACCAAAAAGAGTCCTCCAATCCCGTGTGCGCTCTTTCAACAGAGGCAGAAACGGTTGGAGATGGTTGTCGTGACTCAAGTTAGCGGGGTGCGCTCTTGTGCAGCTATTGATCTGCTCCACTGAGGACATCTGGAGCCCAGAGCACGCACACGCCTGCTCTCTCAACTGGCGCTCTCCCGCCAGGGATGTGCGCACTCGCATGCACACACACTTACACACGCGCGTGCGCACACGCACACGCACACGCACACGCACGCGCGCGTGCGCACACACACGTGTGGCCAGTGGGACTCTGGGTCTGCTGCCAAGTAGCCATCAGGGGCCTTCCACACTCTGATCTGTTACCATAGCAGCCTATCTCTCTCACAGTCTCTCTCCCTCTTGCTCTCGGTGCAGAACAAGTAAAGAAAAGAGAGAGAGAGAAGGAAAAACAGCGTTTGCGTGCGTGCGTGCGTGCGTGTGTGCGCGCGCACCAGTATGCCCTCCCCACAACAGGTTTTGGCGGCGGCAGCGGTCGGCCGGGGCTCGATTCATCCAATACTACACCCGCCTTCTCCGGCACATCGCCTGACCTAGCCAATCAGCGAAGCCCCTCTTTATGCCCCCCCCCCCCCCCCACACACACACACACACACACACACACAACATGCATGCAGACTGATGCTAATTACATCACATATACCGGCATGTTTCTGGCTGCAGGTATCAACCCGTGCACGATGATGAACACCACTCCATATGGAGAGACGGATGGAATTCCTCCCCCTCTTTTCTACCCTTTTCACCGCCTGTTTTCATGTACTGTGTGCGTGTGTGTGGTTTGATCCTAGCTCACATTGAGTGTAAGCAGACCGCCTTAGCTTTCTCTTTTGTCACTGTGTCCCAAAGAGGAGGACAGGTGCTGGACTCAATCTGTCCCCCCCCTCCCCTCCCCCCACACACACAGCTGTCAGGCCCCTCCTGGTGACCATCTGGCCTGGTCCTACACCAAGAGTCCCTCTTCTTTGGCTTTGTCACGTTATTTACATCTCTGGTTCTGAGCGTCTTCGAGGGACCGACCCTGCGGATAGAGCACCGAGGGGTGTACAGTGTTAATGACAACGTGGAATTGGACAGCACAGCACCGCGTTGGATTTCTGTGCTCATAATGATGTCATTATGTCATTATGTCACGCTCATATTTGTCGTAGGCATAATCGACGTTGTCGATTCACACAGAACAATTTATTCACAGAAGTTGGTTTTTCTAGATGGCTCCAGCTGCCATCTTGGATCCCGGGATTTTTGGGAGGGACCTCGGGGGGCAAAATGTTTTTATAAAGCATCTAGAGAAGATGTCACATCACTCATTTGAACATCTTAGCCAGAGAAAGGTCATGGAAGTGAGGCTTCTAGACCCCGCTAACAGAACTAGTCTAATGGTAGTGCTCGACAATAACGATGGCCCGGGGCCAGTCAAACGTAACTTCGGGACAGTAACACTTGCAGCTCACGGCCCCAATCGGGCCACTGCAACAGATGTGAGCTGTGATTTGATGTATTTAGCCTACTTGAGTCTGATGCACCGTGTCGTCTGTTATAAATTCCCTGCTAATCAAATCAATAGAGAGTCCAAGTCACTTCTATGGGACCTCAGTTTGGAAAAAATGTGTGCGGTTGTCAACGACGAGAATACATTTATATTTAGATCACTTTTGAATTGTGACACGAAGCACACATATGATGTGTGTGTATATAAAAGAGAATTGTTCAAGTCAGAACGTTGCAGTTTGTTGTAAAACCATAAAGCAATCTTTAGTTTTGTGTGTAAACGCTCAGTGAACTACAGCTTTCGCCTTGCACAACACGCGTCACCAAAACAACGCTTTCTTCGGCTTGGAGACTGTGGCGCGAAAACCTTATGACACTACGCGACACGGGGTTTGTAGTCTTACTAATTACATATTTTCAGTCTTATACTTAGAATTTTGACATGACTATGCTTAATTTGTGGTGTATTCTTCTTCTATACACTGTAAAATATCCATTAGTTATAGATTAAATCTTTGGCTTTGTTCTAACAATGATACATTTTTTATGGAGGCGGGCCAGTAAATACTGTCTTCAAGCCAGTACGTTACAAACCCACTAGCCCCACTTGGCCAATACATTTTAAAATGTTAACGTTGAGCCCTGAATGGGTACAGTACCTGGTTTGCATAGTACCCTGCATAAGGCAGTCTGGAGTTATAACATATCACAGTTGGCTTACATTGTGTATTTATTAATGGAACACACTTAAAGGTATAATAAGATCATTGTGATTGTCATATTCACCAAATATCTCCGTGCATTTCGCTATAGCTTACCGTTCTGTGCCTGGTGAAAATATAATCCGGTACTTCTAAACAGCCCTGACTCTGTAAACATCAACACATGGGGTGTACATCGCTCACAACAACAATTCCCGTGGCTTCACGATGCCTTTCAATGTGTGCAGCGGAGCTTCTGAGTTTACGATTTGAGCTTGAAGTTAGCGAGCGTTCTGGAGAATGACTAACACTGCCAATAATACGCTTGATCATTTGTTAGAGTAAATTCCACTGGTAACAATGGTACAATGATTTTTGTAAAATGCTTGTCATGATTAATTATTTACTCCATCATATATGTCTGAAGCTTCCCACGTGCATGTATTGTTTGGGTGACGTGCTGTGAAGAAATAATGTAGAATTATTAGTTCCAGACTTGCTAGTTGCCCTCTATCCCATCGCTGCAACAACAGTAACTTAAATCTCCGCTCATTTGTTTGAGCCGGCATGTCAAAATGCTTCTCTTCAGAGTGAGGCAGGAGGGAGGGTTAAAAGATCACTACTGCTCAGTTCAAAGTGAAAATTGGGACACACCGCACTTCACGTTCCCCTGCAAAAACCAGGGCTGAGGTGTAATGGCACACAGCACTTCTCTCTCACAGCTCGTCTCTTTCATGTCGAGCCCCGTGCCTTTGTAGTGTTTGTCAATGTAGGATGGATGCTGCCGTGGAACTATGGGTTCTAGAGTAATGTAGGTGCCAAGGTTGGTTACAGTACCTGGCTGTCATTGCGTGGTTACATTGGACAAACCCAACCTAGCTGCTGGTTGTAACTTTTACCATGTGCACACTTTCCTCTATTGTGTTGTGTGTGGATATGCAGCCCTTGACACATGAGCAACAATTCTTAGGTTTCCGCAAACCAGATTTCAATACTTAGGCTGCATTTTGAACTGGACTGGTTTGACATTGAGGGCCAGTAGAATGCAAATATCTCTCTAGTCACGCTGACTACACCGCATACGTTTCATTGTTAATTTGATTGCCTCTCAGTAGTGGAATATGAGGCACATTTGTTAAATCAGTGGTGGTTGCGCGTGTGTTGTTATGCGCTGTTTGCGATTCATTTACGGTTTGACTCCACAGTGCTGGAATGACTCCTGATAAATAGATGCAACTGCTGCTTATACTAAATGAATAGCAGTTGGGGGGGCTGCAATACATCATTCATTGTTGACCTTCAACAAGATTTAATCTTAACGTTATTAAAAAAAAAAAAACATCAAAAATAAGAAGATGCACGCCATGATTGTTCCATGACTCCTCTATTTTCAGCTTGGCCTGGATGATTATCCTATTATTCGGTCAAATCAACAACATATTATTATTATTATTATGTTGAACAAAGTCAGCCCATTCTTTTTGACTTGGATCTTACTGGCAGGAAAAGACAATTGACTTGATATAATTACAAATAAACTAATGTGTTTTTTTTGTTTGTTTTTTTGCTAAACAAAATGTTTCATCCACATTTGTACCAACTACTCAAATGTAAATACATAAAAACAAATGAGTGATTTGATCCTCACGAACACAAATATTTGGTAAACAAAGGTCTTGGGATCACTCTAATGCACCAAACAACAGGAACCCACAGCGAACTTAATTTTCACGCTCTGTCATTTTGTAAGCGTAGGAGTTAGCAGTGCATGCTTCCAAGCGGTGTGTAAATCTGCAATTAGATGTTTCTTATTGGGGGGGCCGGGACGGGTGGCGGGGAATTATCCTTTAATAGCACTCAGATTTGTTTACTGTTCTCTGCCGTGACTTCCTCTAGCTGACAGATCTCGCTCTGTTGCCGACCTAGCCTGTGTTGGAGGGAGAGAGAGAGATGGGGGGAGGGAGGGGGAGGAAGAATGGATTTGAGAGGGAGAGGGTGGATCTGTTGATTTACTAAAGACTTGAACATGACTAGTTTCCCCACCCACCTACCCACTCACACTTCCTCCCTCCCTCCCTCTCTCTCTCTCTCTCTCTCTCCCTCTCTCTCGCTCTCTCTTCCCTCCTACCATTACTTTTTCTATGATTCTTTCTTTGTCTTCCTCTGTTTTCACCTCTTTACCTCTGTCCCTTTCACACCTTTTTCTCATTCCCTGTTTCTTTCCTTTCGCTAATGGGGGGGGGGGGGGGGGGGGGGGGGGGGGGGGGGGGGGGGGGGGGGGGGGGGGGGGGGGGGGGGGGGGGGGG
>JAODOY010040213.1:0-20383 GCA_025399855.1 Forbesichthys papilliferus
CCCCCCCCCCCCCCCCCCCCCCCCCCCCCCCCCCCCCCCCCCCCCCCCCCCCCCCCCCCCCCCCCCCCCCCGCAAACCTGAAAAGTTTGAGAACCAGAGGCATTTTAACCAAAGTTAGCATTATTCCATGTGCTCTGAATTATTTGCCAGCAGACATTCAGATACAAATGGGCATTAAGGGGTTTTGAACAGTTAAAGTTAAAGCAGTTAACGGTGGAGTCAGCTATCATGGAAAAAAAGTTTTGATATTTGAACTTGATTTAATCTAAAACACAAGTTTTTTTATTTAATTTAATCGAAGCCATCACATTGAATGCCCCCGCATAATTGGACACGCATTGCCAAGGCAGGGATAGTGTTGTGCGGTGCGGTCTGCACCAATATGTTTTTGTTCCCATTCACAGAGCCAGGGTAAGCGTAGAAACACAAGATTATGTTCTAAGGGCGCACACACAGAACGGGAACCTATCAAATGTGAGCGGTTGAGTGTATTAGCAAACAATCGCAGTCTTCACCATAAAATAAGATCTAAGATAAGAGGTTCTGCTGGTTATTTGTAATGCTTTGTAGTTTTAATCTTTTTTCACACCGAGTGAAGCTTGTCTATTAACTGTATGCCCCTTTCAGAAATTCTTTCCATTGCACCTTTAAAAATAGCTAGTGTATGTGAAGAGAGTGAAAGAAACAGGCTACTTTAAACTAAAAACATAAAGAATACAAACATCCGTACTCGTACATTGAACTAATTTAAAAAGTGAAATTATATTAAGTAGTAGTATTTGTCCTAATGAAGAGCTCTTATTGGAACAAAAGTATTGACATATCAAGTTAACAGTGATGTGCACTTCCACCTAACTAATTAATATAAACAACAATTTTCATATTTCAATAGTATCAAAATGGAAATCATTTCAGCTCCAAACTCTTTTGTGGATCAGTCTAATACTACATTGATACACTGCTATTTTAGTAACCTACAGAAATAATTCCATAAAGCATGAATATACGGTAGTTCAAGATGCTTGAATAAACACACACACACAATCGTGCATACAACCCTATTTAGGACAATATTTCAAGTATTTTGTACACCTACTTTAATATACCACTAGGTGGTGCTATAGATATTGTAATACTGACAACTAACCCGAGCAGCTTTGGGTGAGATATGTGAGTGAGTCGTGTGAGGGCGCTGTGTTCATTCATATCAGCATATTAGCAAGGCAGTCCCTCTGGTAATAGTGTGCGGTTTACAAATGCAGCCAGCGATTTACATAACTCATATTGACATGTCAGTGAGTCAGACGCCTTCAACGCAACATTCAAGTTCTTATAAGCCTTTGAAGCACATTCATCTAGAATAAGTATTTCTTATATTTATTTTGTGGTAATTATTGTCTGCAATGGATGGTAACAAACACAAACCCAAATGGAACGAAAACAGCACAGAAACACACACACACACACACACACACACACACACACACACACACGTATGCAAACGCACGCAAACACACACACTACAACAACACGACGAAAAGGCAAAAAACAAAAATGTCTGATTCTTTAGCGGGGTGTACGGGTCACCCATCCTCACCCAGGTCCACATATGGCAAACGTGTGGGGTGGGGGAGGGAGTCTGATTTACGTTGCACAGGATTCTGGTTCCTCACACCTGTTATGTCACAGTTTACAAGCTAAGGCTTCACATCTTCTGCAAGGATCAGACTTATGCTGAAGATAAGCTGTGGGGCTTAAAGATATCAAACTTTCGGTAAACCATGTTTGGAATTAAATATCCACTTTGGTTCAGTCAGTGCATTTTTAATGAACTGACTGTTTTCAACCTGACAAATATGTTTTTGTGTGACTTTAATCCAATGAATAATTAGAAGATTAATTTTAATTGTATTTGTGTGACAAGCATAAAGATTACAGAGGGATGCATTAGTGATAATTCATTATACATGATCTATAGAGGTGCTGAAAAGTCCCAGATGCACTATACACAAATGGGCAGCAGAAAAACAGCAGAATAACATAAGATATACATAAACACAATCATTCATTCCTTCATTCATACAAACACGTTGCCCCACAAACGAGCAAACATTAACCCACATACACAGTAGCTGAAGGTAATCGCGTTTCAGCCATTAAAGGTGTAACACGGGTGTTGTTGGGGTCACTGAGAAACATGCAGGTCAAGTTGAACCTTTTGACTTTTGACAGCTGTCCCCCAGCTGTGGACTTTATAGAACATTCCAACAAATATGTCCCAAGCTGGATTTAATTCAATCAGCGTTGACAACACTTTACTGACTAACGGGCCCCTAGAGTGCTGTAAAAAATTTTTTCCTATAATATAAAGAAATAAAATACGAAATTTTACAGTTAAACTGCAATTAACTGACTATTCCAACAATCAGTTTCAGTTTCTTGTAAAACCAACCGAGAAATTTACAAGAAAACGCTCAAGGCTACCAAGCGTGTATCAAAACAAATCAATCTTTATTTATATAGCAAATTTCGCACATTGTTGCAATACAAGGTGCTTAATAGTGCAATAAAACAATAATGTTAAGAAAAATAAAACAATAAATTGAAGGTACAATAGCATAGCTGTGACAGCTGATCGATAAATGATTATACATGTTCAAATGTATATTGTATTCCAATGCTAAGGTTTTTCTGAGATTTAAACACCTGCCCCTCTATTCTTGCCTATCGAGTGATGTGCAGTTATACATCTGTCAAGCGAGCGCTGACACGTGCTAAGAAAAGCACCCCATCTTCCCAATCTCTCCCCCTCCCTCCCATCTCCCCAATTACCTGGGTCCACTAAGGTTGAGTGTCAAAATGGGTGCTGAGAGCCCTGGACCATGGCGATCCGTTTTTTTTTAGACAGCTTGCTTGGACCTCAGACAAATCAACATCAGAGATTACAGTCTGTCCGTCAAAGGCACAACCACAGCTGTTGATTGGCCACACACACGCACACGCACACACACACACGCACGCGCACACACACACACAGGCGCGCAGCAGCAGCAGGCAAGCAGTCTAAACTTACAGGACTTGTAGCTCTCGCCACCGCAGTCACTATGGAACGTACGCTGATGAACTAACTTAAGGTATATATAGGGGTGGGAGAGGAGAAATTATGAGCATGCAATCCTCCTTAATTTGAGATAATTTGAGCCTGTCGTTCAAACGTTAGTCTTGTGTCTTCTGTGTGTCAAACCAGAGCAGGGGCTGGTGGTGGGTGTTCACACAGAGACCCTCTGTCAGAGGTGAAATAATACAAGGGGTGGGGGGTGCACTGTGTCGACTGGCAGCTGAGCCTGACCAGCCATTTTTCCTGTTGCTGTGTAATAAGTATTTATAGCCAGTTCCCGGGAATAATTAATATACTGTACTACATTTGCTTTTTATTGTCTGGCCGACGTAGGCGCACAGACATATCGCGTGACAGACAGTGGCTTCTGTCCTTTATTGAATCCCATACTCTTCAGTCACTGAGTCACGTGACATATAAAAGGACGGTTTTATATGCGTCAGGTGTTTTTCACTGGCAGGCAAGTCTGGAGTCTTCCCCCTTGGTGGACAGCAACATCAGAGCTAAATTAGCCCACAAGGTGACGTAACAGGCTGCCACCCTCCCGCTCTTACCTCGCCCGTATTCATCTCTGTCCGAAGCCAACGCTTCATTTTACCATCTGTCAGCGTCGTCATGTCTGTGAATACCAATCACGCCAAGCCACACCCTGTCATCGAAGGCCCCCCCACCCCCCCCTAAGCCAATGGTACGCCGCGCTTTCGGACGCCTGCTGTTTACCTCCCGCCGGCATTGATAATATATTTGCCCTTTGCTCGTCTCTCCTCACTTTCCTAACCTGTGTTATTGCGGGAGACGTTGTCACTCTGTACAAATGTTAAGAGCGGGCGTGAACATTTATGAAAGCACAGGTGCTCCAGAACATCGTCCACAAATAATCCCTCAGAGCATCTGTGGGGGGTAAAGGTGCTAGCCAAAGATTCCTCACCCTTGCCAATAAAGCCATAAGAGATTGTCCTCCATATGTCACAGATTTGATCCAGTAACAGCCAACTCGACAATCCACAAGCATGTCAGAAAGCCCTCTAGGAAAACATTACCAGCTTACTTGCCTTCAAGCAAGTCTGTTACCTGTACTGTCCTTATAGAAAACTGTATTCTTGTTTGAAGCTTGGATTAGGTTTGAAGTGAGGACCTATCTTTATACCTGACATGCTGTTGAAAGTAATAGTTACCAAGAAAGAGATACACGTGAGATGTAGTTACATGATGCCTGGACTAAACCATTTAAGCTTTACTTCATTAGTTTTGCTTGTTTTTGTCAATGGTTTTGTCACAGCAAAGACTTATTGGGGTTTTGTCACTCATAGCAAATTTAGGATCTTGACTACAAGGAAAACAGAAGACAGGCTAAAGAGGAATTGAAATACAGAGTAGAAGAAAAGTGAGAGAACGTATGCATGGAATGAATCCAGGATGTATGATTAATTTATCTTTTAATTTAATAGTGACTTGAATAGTTCAAAGTCAGTATAGGTAAAGTATTTACTATAAGGGCTATAGATTGTTCCGGTATCGCGGATGGTGAGAGAATGTTTTTAGCAGTTTGCATGTATATGTCGCCTGATATTTCCGCTCTGGAATGTTCATGCTGACAACCATTCATCTGAGATAGATTCCAGCCCAAATGTGTCACATAAATGTTTGTCTGATACCTTGACATTAGAGGTGCTTTAAAATTCGGCATGGCGAACGTTTGCAAACATTTTGAAACAGTTTTCCATTTGTTTTAAATTTGCCGCAGAACCTTCGCAAACACACGGACAATAGACGACGGGTGAAAGTTCAAAAGTTCAAAGCGAACGTGTTTGCCACAAACGTTCGCCTCAGTTCGGCAAATTTCGACGTTCACTCAGATGTAAGATAGAATGATATTGGAGTTACAGTGTGCAAACTAATACAAATACTGAAATATTACATCTAGTCCAATTATGAATGCATGATAACACCTGGTCAAAAAACACTACAAATGTGTCATAACATCCCGATTCTCATAAACGCACATTACTTTCATGTATTCTGCTACTAGCCTATATTAAAATACTATCAAATAATAATTAGGTTATTCGTCTACCACCTCTGGGGATAGTGGGGGTAGCAAGTCTCTGGCACTGTTATTTTGGGGGGTCGCGAGCTGTAAAGTTTGAGAACCCCTGAATCATTACTTAATAAACAGGGATGTTGACATATATTCTTCTTGAAACAAGTCATATTTATATATATCTGCCAGGCCTGATGTGACTTGTCTGTGCACTGTATCTGTAATGTAATTAGCTCTGCAGTAGCTGCTAAAGTTACGGTCCGCAGGGAGACCGGACAGTTCTGGCTCCATCTTCACCAATGTGACCAGCTCACAGCTGAACAGGACCCCAGACGCTCCTGCTGCAGTCAGACGTACTCCGGACTTACAGTTCTCTGGCAACCATGTGGCTCGGTGCGAACAGATTTATGCCCGCGGCGCAATTATAGCAAATGTTGTTTAATGGGAACTATCATCCAAATGCCCACGTGCCCATGTCAGTGCCAATGTCTGTCCCGTGCCACTGCCCATGGGGCCAATCGATTAACACAAAGGTTAACCGACAGGAAGCCTTTCACTAAGGCCTGCCACCCTGTGTTGACAAACAGATGGCACCAAGACCTTTTAGGTAGGCCAATAACATGCCTGACTGTAAAGCTGGTCGTCATCCTGGTTTATTAGTATTCTTTACCTTCAATCTTTCTGTCTGTATCTGTGCCTCTCCCAGCATCTCTTCCTAACCCCCTCCCTACCCCCTTGGTAACAAAGCATGATATCAGTGGCACTGGGGCTGATAATGGAGGCTCAGAATAGAATTATTTATTTATTTTTTGCCCGGAGTCCTGGCTGTTTAAATAAGACCATGTGGGAGGAGTCTGGTGGTAAAATGTGAAATGTAAAATCTGATTCACCTCTTTATTCAGCGCAGCCACCAACATACAACAGTACTAATATGTACAGTATGTGTGTGCATGTATCTAACAAACATTGTTGGTGTAGGTACGGTTATAAACATGCACGTGATCTGTGCAGAAAGAGATCAAGAAGCAGGAAAACATGGTCGGGGAGGGAGAGGGAGAGATACAAATTCAAATGTAGGAGACAAACTAAAAATATGTATACTGTGTGAAGAACACATGCTGGGGAAAAAATATATCCTTAAACCTGCAAGACTATAGCTCCGTCTAGTCTCTTCATCAATTCCATATAGTGTGCCCGTGAACCACTCTCACAAGTCACATTTGACTTGGTTTTCAAGTGAATTCTAACAGTACAGGTTGGTGTTACATCACGACACAACGATGACTCACCTTGACCCCCTTTAAAAGTTAACTGTGCTTTGTGAGGACAGGCATTGAGATGACTCAGACACCCCTGCCTGGATGTGACTTGCCTCTGAGCACACATGTGGAATGTGTGACAATTCCCTGTTAGTGGGAGGTTAAGTGGTAGGACTATAGCAACACCTTCTGTTGAAATTAAACTAAATAGGTTATGAAACAACTAAATGTATTTAGCAAAGTCACTTTTGCATAGGTGAAATTAATTAAAGCTCTTGATTTGTATCGTAGTTTGGAAAACTGACTGTTGTAGTGTATAGCGACACTTTATGCTGAAACTAAATTAAATAAGTTATGAAACACAACTAAATGTAGTTAGCAAAATCACTCTTGCATAGGTGAAACCAATTAAAGCTCTTGTTTTGTATCGCAGTTTGACAAACTGTTGTAGTGTATAGCAACACTTTCTGTTGAAACTAAACTAAATAGGTTAGGACAACATAAATAAATGTAGAGTTAGCAAAGTGACTTTGCATAGTTGAATAATTAAAGCACTCTTTCTGTTTTGCAAATTGCTTAAACATTAGTGACCTGACCCAGCTAATCATGCAGTGAAAAGCAGGACTCTCTGAGTTCACTTAATGTACAGTATTTTGTATAATTTCACAAAATGTGCATACATTATTTGAAACTAATACGGTAGCCACCAACAGGCCAAACCATATGAATAGCTGTATTTTAGTGCGTGTGTCAAACCTGCTGCTTGATGGCTATAAGCAGGTGGTCGGAAAGGGGTTTCATTTTACACCAAATCCAAATGTAATCCATTAACTGGAGCTAATCTGTAACTGCCTGTAAAAATGGATGGATAGTGCATTTGCAACTGGTACTTCACTAATAAAATTGGCAAAATAAACATTCCAACATTCCAAAATAAACAGCAAGTTTTTAGTTGCATGATGCAGCCATAATGTACGTATGCAGTGTTTGTGATCTGTGGACTACGCCTGGTTACAGCAATAAAGTAGATACGTGCTCTGCCACTGACCAACTCTTCACAGTATCGGGTGACAGGCCCTATGAGAAAGCCACATAATCTACAGTACATACTAAGGATTATCACAGCTCCTATGAACCACTGCTGCCACATAACATTTCTCCCATGCAAGATGTTATGAAGAATGACAAAACATCTAAACTATTGTGAAATAGCTTGAAGTTTAAAAATTCCTTGTGCAAATATGAATAAGCGATTTGTGCCTAGCACAGTATAATCTGTGTGACAGTCATGGGTTTAAATTACAGGCAAAAATAATCTAAAAGGTGTTGGTGACAGACTAACTGGTTTTTACTGGTGGCAAATTAGTCTCATAAGAATCTATATGAACTGGACAAACTGTTGCACCATTTAAGAATTAATTCCTCAACGTAACTCTTTTCCTGTTGTGTATGGTGATTATATTAATGTAGTACTTATTTGAATTTTTTACAATCGACTATTAACCTAATTGTAAATTGCTATATAATGCACATATATTTGTACATGTGTGAAGGTCCTGTGTATCTGATTAAACATAGCTATTGCAGCACATGGTTTCACTAGTCCTGGGGGAAATATAAAAGCACTCGAAATAATGTAAAGTAGAGGAAGTGGTTTGTACTCAACGTGAGATCCATCAACAGCAAACAAGGCCAGCGGATGTGTGCTGACACCATGGTGCATTGCAGGGGCTCATTTTGTACCATTCCTATCCTTCTGGTGTGCCTGCCCACAATAACTTCTGCCACAGCATGAAAAGTGACCTGTTCTCAACTGTCAACAACTTGACAAAATGTCGGCAGGCGTTGCCTGTTCACTACTGGCAGAGGCCCATCAGAGGCCCGTCAGAGGCCCATCAGAGGCCCGCCAGAGGCCCATCAGAGGCCCGACAGAAACCCGTCGGCCTTACGTGAGGAACACTCATTGGTACTGTGAGAGAGATCTACCGGAGATATCTGACATTGCTATCTATTAACGTTGGTAACTGTCCCTTAACTGAAATTACATTTGGTGAGTTCAAAAATGATTTATTAACCGCCTAACCCAAACCACACATACAGTCAAATACAGAACAATGTCATCTAGAAAGAGTATTAAGGGAGTGTTCACAGTGGATTTGTTATACTGTTTCATTGTGCAGTAACCGAAACATCTTTTCAAGGTCAATTAGTAATTGTGTAAATAATCGTTATTAGGATTTTTTTTCCATAACCGAGCAGCCCTAATTCCAATACTGAACACAACCAGGCAGGGTTACACACCACACATGAACAATGCCAGACAAGGATGAGATAAACGAGGGCTTAAACACGTAAAAGACAGGTGAATTAGACAATCAACACGGGGAGGAACAGAAAACGTCAAAACACGGACCTGGGGAAACACAGGGAACACCTGCACTGGAACATATCTGATCCTTAATACAGTATACCACCCAGCTGACTCAACACAGAACACAGGGAACACCTGCACTGGAACATACCTGATCCGTAATACAGTATACCACCCAGCTGACTCAACACAGAACACAGAACACAGGGAACACCTGCACTGGAACATACCTGATCCTTAATACAGTATACCACCCAGCTGACTCAACACAGAACACAAAAATACACCATAACAGGGTGCCACTCATCGAGACATATGTTTAATAGCACATATGGATTGCAATGGCAGACTGAGACTCGTTAATTTCAATCTCATTACAGTACAGGACCAGTACAGAATCATGTAATTAGAATAAGGTCTCATGCTTCTTTAAAGGAACGTACACCACTTCGTCTTGAGTCAAGGCCATGAATCCGGATCGCAGAGACAAGCGAGATAATACGTGGATAAGATGGTTTTAGAACCCACACGTCTCTGCACTGCCTTGAATAACAAACAACAATCTTTGGCTCATGGTTCATGGAGAAAAAAAGAACAGCAATGCAATACTGTGCAAAAAAGAAAGTTTTAACATTTATAAAATGAGGAAATCAACAAAGACTAAAATGTGAGGTGTTTCCCCCCTCAAATCAAACAAAATGGTGTTCAATGAATATGGAATTATGAACTTGCTTAACTATTTTGTTATCTGTAATAATACAAATTATTGTTACTGATTCAACCTTGAATGGTATACAGTATCTCTTCCTATGACTTGGAAATGATTCAAGCAGTGTTATAGACACAGAAGATGATTAAAATATACTTAGCATTGAGATAAACATCACACTGCAAATGCTGCATAATTTACATATTCCGTCAGGCCTCTAAATAGTCACACTAGTGTGTGTGCCATAGACACACGTGGGCAGGCTGTATGCTGACGGGGTCATTTTCTCACATGGCGCTCTCTGCTTGCAGTACAATTCCCCGGTGTTCTCTTCTTAGTCTATCTTGTTCGGTTTTTCTTTTCTGCTTAGAGGCTAGGGTTGTTATGGTGGGTGACAGGATGGACCCAAAAGCAATGACTCCAGTAGGTAAAACACAGGTCAATTAGAAAACGGCTTACTCGGGAATCGTTGTCGAGGTACAGGCAGAGAGGCAACAGATAAACAAGATCCCTAAACCCCCTATCTGCTATTGTCACTGTCTTCTAAGTTGCTTCGGATAAAAATGTCTGCTAAATTACTTAATTACAAATTAAATTATTCAGAAAAAGGTCAAGCCACATACTAACGTCTAGCAATGATGTGTTTTACACAGCTGTCACGCAACCTCCTAAATTGACTTAACTGGAGCAAAAGTCTTCATTAAGTGCCTTGTGCAAGATAACTTTAAAATGTAGTCACTCATACAAATCCGCAATGACATCTGTATACAGTAACATACGCTAAGATGGGTGTTTGTTCCAACTGTTTGAGTCAAGAACACTTAAAGGGTGTTATACGTTATTTATGCTAAAGCAACTGCTGCCTTTCACTGCAAGGTCAAATAGCAAACCAAGGAATTAGTCCATTGACACTATAGTTTACTGCGTCAGTAAATGTCAGCTGTACTCACACGTCTAAGGTTTATTAGTCCCATCATGTCTTGACGTTGATACATGGTCAAGCAGAACTTAAACCGCTAATCTAAAACCAAGAAGATAGTTCCTATATGATGGTTTTAATACAAATGTTTTTGTCAAATTGTAGCCCAGACATTACATTAGCAGTACATGTTAATTCTTATTTCAGTCTTTAGCGTTGGTCTTATATTACGTTTCTGTAGGGTAAATACCCATGCTTTTTCACCTTAGCCCTTGGCTGCATATTTGCACCCATCATAAAACCACAGGTTCCACAAATAGATGATTTATGTGTCAGTATCTATGGTCCGTATCAATGCCCAGGACCGAGAAAGAACTGGAATAAATGAATGGGTGCGCATTACGCAGTGACTTTAAAAGCTCCCTTAAGCCAAGACTACTAAATATATACCCTTCCCTCTCTTATGATTGTGATTGTCCGCATTACACAGTGACTTTAAAAGCTCCCTTAAGCCAAGACTACTAAAGCTATACCCTTCCCTCTCTTATGTCTGTGATTGGCAAATGGCCAAAGGAAGTTTCAAAACAATACGAAATTACGTTATCTAAAATAGGATTGAGTGCTCAAAAACCAGTTAGAGACAGATAACTGTAAGCAAAGGGAGAGAGGGGAGGGGGGGGAGAGAATAGATAGAAAAATAGATCTAGACAGTGAATGGACATTTTTGAATAATTTATAGCAAAGACGTTAGCGTCAACATACACATTGAGACACATAGTATTTATAATGTATTATTTTATTTCTTTATTACTATTATTGAAATCTTGTTGGATTATGTTTAATAAAATGTGTTCCAGTGCTGGTATACTGAATGTGTGTATGCTATTATGCTATGAAAATAAGCCATGCAAACAACATATGGGAATAGTTTGAGAACCACCACTCTACAGCATACTGTTGGAAATCTTGGCTCAATTCTGCACGTTATGGTGAATAGCTAACTACTCTATGTTTATGCTGGACTCGGAACAGCTGGTTCCTGGCTTTCTCAGCTAGGAGTGGTATTGACAGCATATTAAACATGTAATGCAACACATCCTGAAACATATACCTCTCTCTCTCTGCGCAGGATGAGAAAAAGCTTAGTGGCAGGGCAAATACATAAACAACGGCATTAGTTGGAACATTTAGAAACGGCCAGGACGCCTACAGCCATGTGAAGAGTGTCACTTCACACGAAGAGATCGTTTATCAGGTGGTTATTGACTAATATAGTTGGGTCATTATCACCTTTCTCCAGGCTGTCTCAAGCACTGGAACTCCCACCTCACTATAATCTCTTCCCAGGCTGAGAACCAGACCGGCATCATCGCCAGCTAGAATCTATGGTTACCCAGGCTCCCTGTTGAACAAATGGGGTGAGACTCATTGAAAGGAGTTCTCTGACAAAGATATACTGTAGCTTGTAAGGTACAGTATTGTCACCTTTTGCAAGCTTAAACACTTTTTTGTAAAATTCACCAAATTATCTTGTCGCATTTCGCTATCGTAGCGTTACCACTGCGCGTGCTGAAAAAATAATCCTTCTACAAAGCCCTGTCTCCGTAAATAGGAGCTTAAACACAGTGGCAAACATTGCTCACCTCAACAAAGCCATAGTGCTATGCTTTGCTCAACAATGCGTTTCAATATGTAAAGTGCGGAGGGATATTGTTTTGACGTGAGCTCAAAGTTAGCAAGCGTTCTAACCCTAACACTAACCCTTCCTTCAATTGAATAGTGACAGAAAGCTCCACATCTTTTTTGGTTTATGCAACCCAACAACAACAAGCTCAGTATGTATGCTTCTCCTCCCCTTTTTCCCCCTCACATTGTCTGAAGATGGGCACAGCAAAAATAAACAGCACTTATTACATTACATTCACAGATAGATTACCAGCATGACGCAACAATATATTCATTATAAGTGATAGCTGCTGCCAGAAAAAGAGAGGCTGTATTCAACTTTCTGTCTCAAAATACACACAAATACATAAATACATGCACAACCGCACAAAGAATAGTCAGACACATAGATACAGTACACCCACACACATATATCCACAATACAACAGATCCAATGAGAACTACATACTGTACAAACTGAGCCAAACGATTATTAATAAGAACTGATTAACTGGTCTGATGACTGTTGCAACCATGAAAATGCTTTTGGCACAGCTATATATATGAGGATATCCTGTGACTGGAATATTTATTTATATACAGAATATCCTTCTGGTCTACTAAAACAAAACTAAAACAGAAGGTTGAAAAGGGGGGTAAACACCAAGGTTATAAAACACTATATTTATAGTATATCGGGAGAAAAGTTTTGTATGTCTTCATGGTGTACTGTAGGGTTGTACTCTATTGCTTTAATGTGATATGCACAGGGACTATTACAATTCTGACAATGCATCATAACTGTCATAACGTCATATAATCTAATCTGAGACAAAAATGTATTTTTCAAATAAATCTGTTGCCAGGAAAACAGAATTTTTACACATAAATATAACCAGGCATCCATCTACTGTTAAAGTATAACAAACTTTATATACTGTAAGTACAAAAGAAAAAGCAGAACTCAAACCGCTAATCTGAAACCAAGAAGATAGTTCCTATAGAATGGTTTCAATATAAATGTTTTTGTCAAATTGTAGCCAGGACATCCCAGAAAAAATTTCAATAGGCTACTATTGCGGTTTGAAAACGCTTGCTGTTTATGGCGAGTTGGGTTTTCTTCTAGTCTCAACCTCTTTCGTTGATTAGCACTACTGCTTTATTCGCATTTATTCACATTCCTACGTACAGAAACAACAGTGAAGTGAATTGAGTAATGGATAGAGTATAGCCACCTAGACACCATTGTAGCCAACATTGTACACCCCGAGTTGTCAGGAGAACACACTCATATTGCGGTTTGATGGAAAACTGTGCAGACGTTCAACAACACCGCCCGACACGACTGGACATGGAAAATGCTAAAAACTCCAACCAACTAACACCAACTGATGGCGCACACTGATCGAACAGTTGGTTAGAGTCAGTCGGCGTTTGACTGGGCAGTTTGCAAGCAGCTTTGTTTGACTGGGCAGTTTGCAAGCAGCTTTAGTCATTCTCCAGAACGCTTGTTAACTTCGAGCACAAATCAAAACAAACTCCCTCAGAAGCTACGCCCCAAACATTAAAACGCATTGCAAAGCCAAGCAGCATTGTTGTTGTGGGCATTGTTAGCCACATTGTTTTGTTACGGTAAGCTATCAAGATGCGAGGAAATATTTGGTGACTTTGACAAAAAGTGTATTATCTTAAAATTAGCTTGCAATAGCTGACTATACCTTTAATTTCCCATATTATACGGTACATAAAAATGGATAGATCAGATTGGATCAGATATTATGTTTACACAGAACATGGAGGTGGCTAGCCATAGAATTAAGTGAAGTATGTAGGGTTTCTCTCACAACCAAATCAAAGGGTTTTCACCTGAAGAGCGCCAACAGCACTTTATCATGATTTGAACTTTAGCCATTCGCGTTATCTGAAATGTCTCCCCTGGCATACAGTGCATTCTATTTTTTACTGCCAATTAAAGACTGTGTCTGTTTTAGAATTGAGTTTGCAGGCTGCAACTTTCATTTCCTATGGGGGCACTGCACTTCATTAGCACATCTACACGAAAATTGTGTTTACACCAAGACCTTTTACATGTGCCAACTCATAATCAAGCATTAAAGACTGAGGATACAGTGACAGATAGGATACTGATAGCTTATTGATTGTGTCCTGCAGCCAAATTGTCTCCCCGCTCTGGCTAGAGTGGATTTAACATTTTAGTATCACCGTTTGAAAAATGTAACACCTGTTCAGACGTGATCCTTGCCAGAAGGAATCAAAGTTAACTCATTATTTAATGTACAGTATATATTTGAGATAAGTCATCACAGATCTGAAGACATTTATGCATGTTTTGGAGCAAAGTACTGGGCACAGAGTGTAACAATGTAAGGATGTTACAGAATACCACAATAACCGATGTTGTCAATCCTGTCTGTATATCACGCTGGTAGCCTAATATGCAGAGGAATATGTACGACAAAGCTTGTCCTCTCTTTGCTTTCAGCTAACCTTGATATACACTGTATAAAGAAGACAAGGTAATCCTCAGCAACTCAGTCCACGCAGTTAATGTAGCCAGCTAATCCCAGCAATGTCTGTAAGCCCTTTTCCACTGTGACACTTCTCAGTTTTGTCATTGGAATATCACGTTAATCAGCACATTGTCCCTAGTTTTACAACCATAGCTCTAATCAGCACATTGTCCCTAGTTCTACGGCCATAGCTCTAATCAGCACATTGTCCATAGTTCTACGGCCATAGCTAGCAGGCAAAGGTCATTTTGTCTATATGTGTCTATAACTGTTTCCTAAAATAAGTTTGTGAATATATGATTAATGTGTAACGTGTTTTTTTTAAGATGTAAACATATTAATAGGATTTATCTGTGATGAGACACATCAATCTGGTATTAATATTGACAAAATTTGCAAATTCAATACAATGGAATTAGAGGTGTTGGTGGAAGAGATAAATAAACATATAGGTGAGCTAGAACAGATGTGAATGTAACAAGAAAAACACAATAAGGGAGAGTATCTGTGAGAAAGTAAATGCATTAGGTAAAACACAAATGTTCTCAGAAAAAATTAAAAGATGGCAAGACTTTACCCTCATGTTCGGGGTCTATGAGACCACATATATGAATGTGCATAATGTTATATTTTTTTTCTTGTTGTTGTTTAAGGTAGGCAGGCTAGAGTGAACTCAAAATTATTTAACTTCATCCCCAAACAACACCATTATGGTGTGTGTTGCAAAAATAATCTGATACTTCTACACAGCCCTGGCTCCGTAAATAGGAACATTAACAAAGTGGCGAACAACGCCCGTTTCAACAAAGCCGTATCACGACGCTTTGTTTCACAACGTATTTCGACGTGTGAGACGGTGCCGCGGAGGACCGTTTGGATTTGAGTTAGCAAGAATGACTGATTATACCTCTAATGTTAGTGGGGGTATCCCTCTCAGCCCTTCCCCTCCCCTCACTTACAGTAGCTCCTTGACGCATTTTCCAAAGTTGTAGTGGGTGGAGTCAGGCTCAGCGCTGGGGTACAGTTACACTTTAATGTTTTAAAATATAAAATACTATACTATACTAATATTATAATGACAATGTCCTATTACTTTGGAAACACACAGATAGTGATAGTGATCAATACACAAGATCGGTCAACATACAGTATAATTCACAACATAGTGTATCTATAAAAGTTCCTTTAGTGGTATCACAGTGTCCCAATCGAAGGACACGTATCACATACTTCGCCTGGTGCCACGGAACTGTCAGCCATTTAACATCAAGATTAGCCTCAGTTGCTGCCATGTGTCAACACAGCAGTGATCACATGCCCAGAGCACAAGCCACAGTGGTGGATGGTGTCACAATAAATATTATATTTCTCTAAAGCAGAGGGGATGAAATCCTTCCGCATACAAATACCCTGTCTTTGATACAAGTGCTTCTCCGGCTTTTTAGCTAGCTGAGCTGGTGTCTGGCGGTGAGGGGTTCCCGAGCAGAGATGAGATCAAGTCCCCGTGGTAATTCACACATCATGCTAATGTCACAAATATTCCCCTGATGGCATTTGCAGAGCCACGTGTACATTCGTCCTCATGCAACTGCTACACCTTTGCCAAGTCGTTTCTTGACTGGCGGGTTTACAGGTATCTGCCGTTTTGTCACGTAGTAAAACATGTGTTTATCTTTTATTAGCCTCACGGTGGTTTCCATAGGAGTCCTCAACAGTAGCTGAGCTGCTAGCCATAACAGCAACGTAAATCAATCTCCAACACTGACTCTTAATCTAATTCCACACATAACCTTGTGGATGAGAAGGTAAATAACCTCTGGTGGATTCCTTGTGAGTCCACCTGATCTGTGAGCTTATACACTGTTTCACTGTGCTACGTGTGGAAACCCCTCAATAGGTGATCCAGTGGTTCAGTTGCAAGGAAAGCAGTTGCTAAATAATAATCATTAAAGGTGGGTCACTCGTTTGTTCTGTGCTTTTTTCTGTTAGTTTTTGGTTCAATCACGGTTGCACCATCTTTGTTCACTCTAATGGACAGTTTTTTTCACAGCAAGAGAGCCTCAAAATAGTTCCCAGAAGTTAGCCTAAATACTAAAAGTACCTATACATTCTATTTTAAATGTTAATCATTGCATTTATTGACTACTAATGACCGAAAAATGAAGTTATATGTCTGTATATATATTCAAATTGCCCACCAAGCACTTCCTGGAACTATTTTGCCATAGGTTTTGCCTCTCCATGAACCATGTGACCGTTGAAAATGTCAAACTTCTGTTGGTGTAACTGTTCTTTCCATGGCTCTGCTTTAGATGGTATGTGGGGGACTTATGCTGCGTTTACATGGAGCACGGCAGACGGCAGACCGGATATCATGTTAGTGGACGAGAGCAGATCAGCTAAATATTATTATTATTATTATTATTATTAGAGTGTAAAATTACCTTCATTGTCCTTTCCATGGATCTGCTAGCTGCTAATGATGCTAATTTGTTTTGCACCTCTTGAGCAGACTTTGCATCGGAGCAGATTCAAGCTGTCAGGATGATCTGGCCAGGCTAATTTGATACGCACGTGGTTGATAAACAGACAAATACTGTCGATAGACACATGTGAAGTATAGGCCGAGTGACAGCAAAGAACACATCCTAATCATTATCAATCATTCAATCAAACAAATGGCCTGAATGCTAAAGTGCTAAATACAAAAATGCAGGATAGGATTTTTGTTGTTGTTTTGTTGTCATTTACAATGATGCAACATAACATTGCTAGAGTCTTCTGTTGGTGTGGTCATCAGGGCAAACCATGGCACCACTATGATGTTAGTAAGTGGGTACAATAGGATTTACCTATCCATAAAAGACACGTACTGTTAACTAATATGCACTACCTCCACCAGATTAGCATGGTGCTATACGCATGGTCCTGACGTAGCAACAAAAAGGATAAAGTTTTCATTTCTTTTATATTTCTTTCATCTGATTCCTTTAACCATTTTTATTAACATGTCATTTCAGTATCATGTTATGTATCTTTATTGTATTCCTTTAATCATTCATACCCCTTATGTTGCTAATGGTAAACAAAAAGGATAATAGAAATACCATATGCACCTGTTTTAATTTTTCTTAAATTTTTTTTTTATCTGATTCCTTTAACAATTTGTATTAATGTGGTTTCTCTGTATTTCTTTGTGGGAAGCACAACTGTGCATGTATTCCCTCTTTGTAAAGCACTTTGAGCTGCAGTTCTGTATGAAAAGTGCTATATAAATAAAGATTATTATTATTATTTTATTATTACTATCATCCACAATCCCAAAACATGACAGGCCTGACTATCGCTATCAGATCAATTATCGTTGAGATTATAGTCTGCAAACCCTGTTCGCTTTAGCATTTGCACAGCCACCCTGGATGGCGGACCAATCAGAAATCCGCGTGATGGCGTTGAAGTCAAGCATTTGTTGTGAAACGGTGGTAGAGCTAGATGAAGCAATACAAACAGTTGTAGCAAAGCCAATTGGTTAAAGGCTGGCCAATATTGCTTCGAAATTAACCAAAGAGCTTTAGTAGGAGGCAACGACTGTTAACACTTTGCAAAAGTGTGGCCAGACCATATTCACTAAGTGCCAGAAATGTCAGACAAACAGGGTTTTGCTTAGAAGTGGTGAATCTACTGATACAAAACAAATTCATGATTTGTTTACAAAGGTTTGGTGAGGCGAACCAGTGGTTTCCTTTAAAAAATATATATATATTGAATTCAAGACAGCTCACAAGAATATATTAACGCAGATTTTCTTTAATAGAAGAATAGCAGAGCGAGAGCTGGTGTTCGTATGACTAGAAGAGAACTTAAGACTGCAACCTGCATCCTGTAACAGTATCGCCGTGTCTGACAGGTGTTGAGATGCCGTCAGATAACATCAGACCTCTGACTTAACGAACACAGAGGTCCTAGTTCACAAGGGTCTGTTTGTATAAACAGTGCATCGTTATAAGTTAGATGGATTTGGCACCACCCGTCATTGCTAAATAATAATGGTAGCGATATATAATAACAGACTGACAATATAATAATAATATAATATTCATGTTTCATAAAGATTAAGATCATATACAGTATATAAAAATTACATATAATTTTGTTTGTTGATTAAAATAATGAACAACATTTGGATCTCTGTTTTGATTCTGGAAAGTCTGAGGAACATTTCTGCTGTCTCAAACATTCATACAGCCTAATAGTAGTAACTAGATGTGATCTGTAAGGACGCCATTCGCTCCTAAAGTTCTCCCTCATATACCTGTATTTTGTTTTTTCCAAGTTTCTACGTTTCTAAGATTTCAAGTTGGGATAAATCTAGCTATTAATATATGCTCGTAATTCCAATGAAAGGCAAACAAATATAATTGGTATATAGTATAGTTGCAGTACTGCTGTGATTTCAATGTACAGTATTTGTAATGTACCTGTATGTATAAACTATACTGTAAAAGTGCAATGTGGTAAAAGTACATTTTTCATTCCAGATTTTTCTCAAGTATTTCTTGTAAACACGATAACTGTACATGGCTAAAATTATTAGTGAGTTAAAAGATCGTTGCAGGATTACACCATCCACCATCTTCTTAACGAACGACACAACAAAAAATGAATGAATATACAAAATGTGGAGCTACGTACTGTATGCTAATTGTTGATGTTCTAAAATAGAAGCAGAGCATTGCAAAGCCATAAAAGGGCTCCTGTAACCGTTCACTTTACACCTCAGCAAGCAACCAAACAGCATAGCACCACAAGCCCATACAGAACGCACGCATACACACATGAATACGTAGTTACGTGTTCGCACTTTTCCCAGCATGAATCCATATCAAACGTTTGACAGATAAAATTGATAGCTAAAGTGAACAACATTAAGTAAATGGCACATTCACTGAAGTCAACATTTACGGAGCTACGTTGCAAAGGTTTGAAACCAAGCTGTGAAGCAAACTCACCGCGTCCCTACCAGTGCAGTCTTAAAAAATATAATAAAACATTTGACAAAATGTACGTAATAATTTTAAAATATAATTGCTTTCACTAAATGTTGAATACTGTGAGTAAACGTCATCATATAATAATAAGAAAGTGCCGCGGTTAAACTGTGGGTTGTGTCATTTTTACCTGGTTTGGGGTACATTAACAAGATAAGATAAAGCTTAACATCATCATAGGAAGAGGTCTGATTTTGTCCCTAGTACTAAATCAGTTATTAATAGACAGTACATAGATATTCAAATCATTGTAGATAATTATGCATATTTGTGCTAAAATAATCTAAACCTTCTCAGACACTTTTATTACAGAGTTGAAACAACATTTATTATTTTATTTATCTCTATGTGGAAATCTATGTAAATCAATTATACTAGTGTAACAAAATTAAATGTATAGTCAGATACTAATATAATAATTTTATTAACCAATACTGCATTTGTTTTTAGGATTACATGTATGATTCAAATGAATATGATTCATGCACATTATGACAGTTTTAGGAGATTTTCAAATAAATGTTTACATGATATGCATTTAACATATTTGTGTGTTGTGTGTTTCATGTATTTATATACATATATTTATCTTTTAAATGTATTAATTTATTTTACATAAAGCCTTTGGAATATAACATGGTTGACACTCAGACTAAACATACATATATATATATACAAACATATATACACACATATATATATATACACACATATATATATAT
>JAODOY010040224.1:0-33729 GCA_025399855.1 Forbesichthys papilliferus
TCTCGGGATCCCCCAGTCAGAGCTTGCTGATGTTGCTCGGGAAAGGGAAGTTTGGGGTCCCTTACTGAAGCTGCTGCTCCCGCAACCCGACTCCGGATAAGCGGGAGAAGATGGATGGATGGATGGATGGATGGTCTCTGAGAAACCAATCGGAGTTAAACATTTAGCTATGGCACTTGTTGAAATGGATTACATATTTTATTTATTTGTAGCCTAAACCACAATAGCACATTATATTTATAACGTTTTCGTCATCATCGACAATTATTGTGCACTGTGTTTAGAGCTGCACTGTAAATCAATGTTGTGCTGTAGGCTATTCTATTTTCTCAAGATATTAATACATTTGCAGTTCTTGTCAGAGTCAGACTGGAATAAGGGTTTGCAGAGTGAAAGACAAACTGTCCAGTGGAGTGTTGCTGCCTACTCTGCCCCTCTCAACATGACATCATTGCTGGGTGACTCATGTGTCCAGTGCTTTACAACAGAGAACACAAAAATATGTTTCTACCAGCTGTGAGTGACAAGTACAGACACATTCATCTGACACCTTTGATGGTGTGTTTTATTGAGTGGAGGGAATCACTAATTAACTCCCATAATCTCATACAGTACTATTACAATTTACATTACAATACAATGGAATTAGGATAGTGGATTCTGCAATACAGTACATATCCTACTGTAATGCTTAGCATGACCAAAATTATATATTTAGAACATGCTTCAGATCAAGATGAAAATTGCTTAGTGGTTACGTAAACATAATAAACTTTTTTTTTATTTGTATTTTTTTTGTAGTCTTTCTCTAAATTAAAACTGAACCATGGCAGGGGTACACTCTGTTAACAGTGGCTACAAATAATTAAGTAGAGAAATTGAACACAAATAGGAACTTGTATGGCCTTTGTCATGTAAATGACTCTCAATCATTTTAATAATCATAGTAGTTTGATAAGAATGTGTTACATAGTTATTGCAAACTGAATTTGTACACAACATTTTCTAATTTTTTATTGATGATAACACAACTTAATAAATTTAGACTATTCGATGACTGCAGAAACAACTTGTAAATACGTAAAAATGTCAGGTGTGGTTGACCCGCCCACCATAGTTGTTAGTCACACTGTATCACATTGTTATGATTTCTGGTGAGATCAATTGAGTAGTTTTATTTGGTATTATTTATTCTTACCACGGCTGCTTCCAGAAGGATTTCCTATGAACGTGTGGACTAGGCCGTACCTGTTATCTATGTGACAAGCTGTTGGAGGATTGTTAATCTTCTGCTAGTCTTCTCCATTACCTACATATATAAATCAATGTTAGAGGCTTTGACTTGTCACCCCCATCCAGGTGTCAGATAGCATTTTCTATGCAGCATCTGCAATCAGGTCACTGCCTGGGCTGTTTTCTCAGAAAAAGACCTGTTCCCCAGCACTGAAGTAGGATCATTTAGTGAAGCTGGCCTGACGAATTACAAGACAGATGATTGCGTTCAAGTGTCTGTCGTCTGGACATCGATAGATCCCTGAATGCATTTTGCATAACAGCTTGTTGGCCAACGTGTAATCTGGTATCATTTCATTTTCAACTGTGACAATGGGCTAATAAATCTTTTATTTTTATTTTGTACCCAATCCCTGAGTTGCTGTTATAGTGCTTAACATGCTGCAAATTAAAATGCATTGCCTAATCAACACTGAACCTGTGACAGTGATACTATTGAAGCAGGAGAGTGCAATAGCCAGTATCATTCCATACACAGTGAGTAGGATAGGACAAGATATTTACCTAAAGAAAGAAAATGTATTGCTGTCGTGTTTGCTGCTGGGGACATACAGTTGGAATATTATAGGAATGTATAAGAGCCTATATAAAAGGAATTCTGGCCATTGGAAATACTTTAACATTCCAATTACCAGGGCTGGCCATTGGTACGGCTGGCCAATAAGCCCATATTATCATATTATGCACCGCTTATTTTTAAATTAACCCACCCAAACCAATATGAGATTTGATATATTTGAGTTTCATTTCAAATACAAGCACTAACCTTAACATTTTCCTATTTCATATAGTTCAATGTACTGTAACCTCATAACCATAAACATAGCATTTTGTATGTAAGCAAATGTGATATGTATTGAGATCAGCCCCTAAACTAAACTCTTGAACCACACTAGGGTAGGATCTTTTCCCTACCGTCTATACGCCCTTGCCCCCTCCACCCCCATCCCCCCTACACTGTGCTTTGGAAACGTTGGCTCTCCACAATTGCTGGTGTTTGCCATTGGTCATTTACTTTGAAAGCGCGTTGGTTTCCAGGGCGACTGAGAATGGCGGCACCACTTCACATTTTCTCTGCTCCCGCCCCCCTCCCCTTTTCATTGCTCTGAGTGACTCTTTGTGTGTGTGTGTGCGTGCGTGTCTCCCACAGGCTCCCATAGTGGATCAGGTAGCACATTGCACAGAAGACAGACAGACACAGACACCATTAGACTGCTGAAGGTGAGTTAACACACATTGGTTACTTTATGTTTGCATATGTGTTTAGTTGTCTCTTGTTGTTTGTTCCATTTAAACAAGTCTAAATGCTGCTGTACTCTCGTTGAAGTGAAATGCAGCCAGCAGTTAGTCAAACTAATCCAAAATGGCTATTATTATTAAGCTTTCTTTTTACATTAACCTTATTTTTTTATACACATCAAACTGACAAATGTGGGTTGCTAACGTAACTTCACAAAAGTGCTCCTTTAGCAGTTTGCAAATAAGGTCTTAGATAGCAATACAATGAGATACTCTGGTGGTGATGAATCATTCAGATGTCTATAGTAGTTAGTGTTAGTTTATGAAGTGACACTACTATGTACACTAGTGCGTATCTGAGGAATGGTTAAGTACTGAACTCAAACCAAACAGAGTGGCTTTTTCAGTGGCCTGAATTATTTTCTTGTATAAATCTATCACAATGGATTGTAAGAACAAGAGCACTGTCTTCAAGGTCTAGAAAGCAATGTTAGTCTGTGCTATCTTAAGTGATACGCTAGGGCTTTGTCATGCTGCATGAAAGATTCAGCAGCTGTCTGCTGTCGGTTCTGCCAGCCTCATCACGACACAACACACAACACGGGCTATGCTCTAGGAATCATGCCATTCTGTGTGATTCCGGGCTGGTAACGGTCTTGATGTGGTTCCATCATGACTGGCACTGCAACAACCAGATGGCTGTTGTCCATGGCAACATTCAAAGCAGGCCTTAGGCCACACCCCTCAGGTGCACTCTATCAGATGACCTGTAGGATCCTCCACACACACACACACACACACACACACACACACACACACACACACACACACACACACAGTTCTTTGACACATGACTCTGAGTCATGAGAGAGAGTCACAGAGAAGCAATACAAAACTCAATCTTAAAGAGCAGAACTAACAGATCTCCATAACCTGAGAACTGTAACCAATAGAAAGGCAGTAGACTCTTGTGTTAAGTCTCTTGCCTGAGGCTAGACTAGTGGCTCTTTGTTAGCTATCAGACTGACTGGGTATGGCTATTGACCTTACACCATTTAACAACTAGAGATGTTTAGTAAGTGTAAACTCATTAGCATGGGGTTGTTTAAAAGATTATTCTCTGTAAAATGGCAGGTAGATGTTCTGTCTTAGCTATAAGTAGACACTGCTATGAACAGGTGAAGAGGCATTCCTCAGTTGTAATATAGTGCACGTTAGGTTCCCCAGCTCATTATTTATGTTTGAATCTCAACTGTGGCTGTAAAGCCTGATTCATACTTCAATGTCAAACACGGCTGCGTAAGGTGCCGCACAGAGCTCGTAGAGCCAGGCTGCGTATGCCTTGTGCACCTGCTCTAAAATCTGAAAGCGCATTTGTCAACAGCAGTGCTGCGCAGATGATGATTGGCTGGATGGCGAAAAGGGAGGTGTTTACCAGTGTATGCCACAGTACTTTGTTAGCTGCAATCATTATTGTATAACAATGTCCCGTAGCCTATGCACAGGCAATTTTCCCTTTGACAATCATATAATAATTATGGCAAGAAATGTTTTTATATGTGTTGAACATTAATCAAGAACTTGCCAATTAACTTGCCAAGAACTTAACTCAGCCACTTGACTAGGGGACTCACTTACGTAGTCCCTGACTGCCTGCCTGACTGACTGACCAACCTTGTTAAAAAGCGCATGCACGGCAAATGCATGCTATTCTACACAGTAGGTGGCGATAACGCACAAATAGAATGAAACTCCAGAGAAGAAGACAGTATCATTTCAGCAAGCTGATTGGTTGAGTATGACTTTTATTGTGGAAAACAAAGCATACAAATGACTGGTCATTTGTATGCTTTGTTTTCCCCAAAAAACGCCAATGAACGTCAAAATTGCTACAACTTGACATAAGGCTGTTTGGTCTGGCTGAAATAGACGTGCCTAGTTTTTCTGGTTTTATAAATACATAGACTTCTATTTTAGTTCTTCTTTAATTCTAGTCCCGTGTCGAGCTTACAGGGGTATATACAGTATATCAGACATTCAGCACAGAGTTGCCTATGTGACATAGTGCTAATGAACGGAAGATGCTGAGTCCAATGTTGGTGTAACTAAGAGATTCACTGGGAATAAATATTTGTATTTGCTTATTTAAAATAATTTACACTCAATTTAACCAGACATAATTTTTGTATAGTGGAGCTTCTAGGCCGCACAACTATAAATTCTGTGCACATCAGCGCACACTCACACATGACATAACGCAGACCTGCAGAAGCCTAAATCAGGCTTAAAGTGTAACTGCCCCATTTTTGAGCCATAAATTAAGTGATTGGATTGAGATGAGATAAAGGGAGGTCTAGAGAACAGTGTAAGTAAATGAACACTTTAGGGGAGGAGTAGAGATGAGTGCACTGATTAGATGTGTGGGAGTTAAAAATCAAATCAACAATGTAATGCTCTTGTCTATCTATCTATCTATCTATCTATCTATCTATCTATCTATCTATAGGGTAGATTGAATGTGACATTATTAAAAAATGGCAGTGGTGAGGAAATACATTTTCAACAACTTGGACTACTTCAGTGCTCTGAAGCCAAAGTGTTTGTGTGTGTTTGCACCCGCTGTGTTTGTCTGTAGACCAGGAAGTGCAGTGCTGGAGTGGCTGCCATCGATCCGTATGGCCTGTTATTACACAGCTGATGCAATCAAGAGCAAACTGGCACTGATGTCTCGCTGATGCCTCTGACAGGTCTGAGATGATGTCACTGGTGCTGACCTCAACAATCCCCCCACACACACATTCCTGCTGACGCAGTTATGCAGAGATGATGATGGGCGCTTTCGTGGGGGGAAGGGGTCTGCACACATGGCCTCTGTCTTATGGCTCATTTGTAATCAGGCATGTCGGCACGCATAGGCACTACGCAAATACGCCATTAATTCCCGCTCACACATCCGCCCACTCCAGCACACACTCCAGCCCACAGCCACCAGACGGAGACGGTCACACTGGTCTTGTTTATAATCAACAGGCCTTTTAAGTACCTGCACTCTCTTTGAATGATTTACATTTCATAGTTTCACACCAAGACACATTTTCTCCATTTGGGGGAAGCCATTGCAGCCTGAATGTTGTCAATATTTCAAAAGCAGCATCCCGAAAATCAACTTCTTGCTGAACACATTTACGTGAATACTGCCTATAATTTGCTTTAATTTAGTGCCACCATTTTCTTTGACAGACTTGGGTGGAAGTGTCATTTTCTCCTGAATGTTTCCTCCGGTTTAACATAAATGTACTACCTGTTAGACATGGCTATGATATAGTAACCCAGCCCTGTTGTGTCTGTAGCAGCAGCGATGTGTATGTCTGCCTACGCTTATGAACAGTCAAAATGTCTTAGCCACAACACAGCTGTACAATTCTGCTTTGATCCAACAAAGCCAAAGACATGGAGAGGCAAGCCCTCTGTAGTGAGAGTGAAACATTTTAGAGTCGTGCAGGTGTTTGAAAAGCTCTCTTTTCCTCTGAGAGTCAAAGTAATTGATTGAAATTGTAAAAGCTCATCAGAAAAGTTCCTGTAGATAAAGGGCTTTCAGGATTTAAGGGACAGTGCAAACTCTTGATATGGCAGGGTTAGGTATAGGACCTCTTTTGTTCAACATGACACCTGAACATCCAACAACTCTCTCACCAGTATTTCCTGTCCATTCATGCTTTACTAATGAGATTATTTCGATAGTCAATGAACCAGATCAACCAATGATCAACCAGCTAGTTAGAGAACTAGATCAGTATAGTTCTGGGGTATAGTTTGTATTTTGTTCATGTGTGCTATGCAGTGCTGTAAAGCAGTATTACTGTATTATTAGAATGTTTTTCACAATGACAATGTCAACTAATTACAGTATAAACAGTACATTACATGTATACAGTAAAAGCATAAGTGTGAATTCTGTCCAATCGCTTACAGTACACTCAATATTTCACTACACTATGTGCTGTTGAAATGTATACATTACAGTGTATATAATGTAGAAAGCAGATATGGAGGGGTGGGTTACTTGCTGATTGACAAACACTTGCTTTGTTTCTTTATTTTGTAGATAGCCCTCATCATTGAGAATTAGTAAGTACAAACACACTCTAGGCCTATATCATTCCCTGTTAAACCCTGTTTAACCATATATTAGTAGTTATTGATGTATAATAATGTAATAATGTGTTTTTCCTAATTTTACATACGTATTAGATTTGCTATATGGCCAATATTCTCTTGCTTTTCATATTCCAATTAAATCTATAATTGAAGACAGACAGATCCAGTTGGTTTTGAAGCACTTAATGTCATTTGTATATATAACAATCTGATCCATTGTAAGTAAGTTAGCCTTGCTGATCTTTACAAAATAAGTTAGGCCTGCTGACGGCAGATGCCATTATTTACTTACGATGACTGGTGTAACTATTAAATCATTTTGTATACTTCACTAAATGCTATTGAAATCATAATCATTTGAAAATGTGAACCTTTCATGTTATACTTTGAGTTTGCAATGTCAGACCAAGACCGTCTTCTGTCCAGGTCTGACCACATTGCGATCCTTGGGACGTAATTTATTTTTGACAATGCGTTTCCCACTGTTTTCTCTCTCTGTGGTGTGCAGTGGGTAGATTATTGGGAGCCTCCTCTCCCCTTACCCCACATATTTGGGGCCGGAGGCATACAGGGGAGTTATTTGAATCTTGTTGATTTAACTGAGACTGGCCTTTGTTCCCTGGCCAAAACAGAGGCTCCGTGAGAGAGGCTTTAAACTGGTCTAGACTGGATGTAAGAAAGAGTGTGCTTAACCACACTACAAAAAGCACATAAAATAAGCAAATTGGGTCTAAGCAAGCTTACACATAAAACAATGAATCTGGCTGTGTTGATAAATGTTGGTCTGTCTTAAATAATTTAATCTTGACAAACGTCCTAAAACAAGTCCAATAATTCAACATGTCCAAGAACATGCAGTGAAGACTGGTTTAACTGGTAGTTATCAGAACAGGTAAAAAGTCAAATTAAATGGAAAAAAACAACAACAAAAAATGGTAAAGACTAGTTGTCTACTATTACTACTACTACTCATTTGTTAGTTAAGTCAGAATAGGATAATTACTGTAGGGGAAACACACATTTACACTGCACAGTATTAGTATGGATACTAGGGTTTTTTAAACTACACTTGTGTGTCTTGAGTAAATTAACTCACCTGACGTAGTTAAAAAGAATGCTTTGTTCCATTATGTGTTTGTCCCTAAGCTAAGCTTGCCTTGAAGAAATGTGTAGTCATCTGTTTTCAGTAAAGAGATATGTGAGACTTCATAAAACACGAGTCATCTCCTGAGCCAGGTTTTAGGGAGGAAAACAAAAGTCTTTGTTGCTTATTCAAGATGTGCTATATTTAAGTATGAACAGTGCAATTACCTTAGCCGGCGAAAGCCATCTAGTCATAATGATACGCAAGGCCTAGCTTCACTGCTGGGGAAACGGTATTACCCTGACCATAATGAGACAGTACTGCTATGCTTTGGAATGTTTGGCATAAACAGCGCATTATTACCTTGCTTTGCTTGCCATGACTACATTAAAAAAAACAATGTCAACAGAAGTTTAAAACTCGGGAAGATATCTTGGAATTTTGGAGGATAGCTTGCTATTGATTTATTCCTACTGTCGTGTCCTGATCCTGGACTGCCTTCTCACCACCAGTTGAAGACAGGGAAAAAGCTGGGAAAGGCTGAATAAAGAGAGGTGTGTGTGTGTGTGTGTGTGTGTGTGTGTGTGTGTGTGTGTGTGTGTGTGTGTGTGTGCATGCGTGCGTGCGTGCGTGCGTGCGTGCGTGCGTGCGTGCGTGCGTGTGTGCGTGTGTGTGTGTGCGGTGGGGGTCGTGACATTAGAGCGGGGGAGCGTCGAGCCATGGCACCAACTTAATGCTATTCAGGCACAGTGCTTAAACAAAGAGACTGTCGGCATGACCCTACCCCCTCCACCACCACTCTCTACAGGCCCATTGAGCTTCTGCCAGACCCCAACAGTCTATTTCTGAGAACTGCATTCCTGTCTTTTCTGAGATATGTTACGGCAGACTTGGCACTCCAAGGAGCTTTTATACCTTTATCTTGACGTTATCAACTTATATATTGGGCTGTGATTTACTGTAAGGTAGTGAATGCAAAGTGGGGATTGTATTTCTGAGCAATCTTTTCTGTCAGATGTTATGGTAAAGTGGGAGGAAATAGGGCGGGATTTCTGCTAAAGCAATAGATGAGGAAGCCGTTTAATGTTTTCTTTTTTATTACCTCATCTGTGTTTTCTTTGGTCTCAGGGGATTGTGGCGGGGCCAGCAAGAATGTTGTTAGATTCACTTTGAGACAGAGGGATGATCAGCAGCTTTCTACACAGGAGGGGAGGGGTTTTACAGTGGGAAGTGGCCTTTGAGGGATCCCACACACGGTAGTCCTGGAGCCTCTACAATGATAACCTGTCACATAATGGAACCACCACACTACCCACCATTTTGATCCCAGCTACAGGTCCTCCTCTATTAAAGATGGCCACTTAACATTTGACTTAGTCACTTTGAGCTAGCTAACAAAGAGAGTTCTGGAACACGTCAACTGTGTAGTGATTGACAGGCATGTTACTGGCTGTCAGGAAAGGAGGATTACAGGGCTTTCTGGCCCGTAGTTCCTTGGTTGTGGTGTTATAGGACTACTTCTCTTCTCTTTATAACACCATGGACAGCAGTAGCCAGGCCAGGCCTCTGGGGCTTTCCCTGCCGCTTCACTTCCCTCTTAGTTTAAAGTGTGGTCTAAGTCAGGTGCAACAGCTTTTTATCTGTGCCAAAAGCTTTACACACACAAGACAGACCCGCCTGGGAATCAACCAGCAATCACAAGGGCTTTTGACTTTTCTGGCTAAAAGCATGGGGGTGGGGAGGCCATTTCCCATTGTCTGCTGATCAATTATGTGCACAATGGGATTCATCATATTATTTATTATATCAAAATATAATATGTTATTTTTTTAATGCTTTTTACATACGCTGGTTTATGGGTTCTGTTATGGTCTGTTCTCATTAGCAAGCAGTCAAAGCTGAATGCAATCTAAAGTGACATGCAAAGTGAACATGAGCCCAGAGTTGGCCCGCTATCAGTCTTCAGCTGCTTGGGGCTTCTGTAAGTTTCATAACTACATTCAGCTCTTCCATTATTCCCCAGCCTCTTGTTTTGTGTTAGCCTAGTTCAATGAAAAAATGTGTACTTATTGGACTGAGTGAAAAAAGAACAGACACACACCACAAGTTGTGCACTTGCTGGGCTTTTGCTGAATGTGTGTAAGTATTATGCATACACACTACATACCATACCCAACATGGAGGACTTCTGAAAAGACAATCAATGAAACTGATTTAGTTTTATTTCAGATTACTGCATGCTGCCTTTAATTCAGAGTAATACATGAGCTTAGCATTACTAATGGCTGTGTCATAGATCGCTGTATTCATAAAGGGGAAGGAGCTAGCCTGCATTTACAGAATGAAACAGCACCTCCCAGCAATCAACGTGGCTTTCCCCTCTGAATGTAATATAGATACAGTATCTACTGGTCGGTGGCCCCTAGTAATAAATAGTATGTTCCCTGACCTCTCCCATTGTCTGAACGTGGGTGCTCCTCTGCTATCTGGGCCCGTATCTCTAGCGTTTTGGATGGCTTTTACAGGCTTTGGTTTCACTGGGGAACAGGTGGAGCACCATCATGGGGGTAAAAATAGGCCAGATGTGAGATAACTATAGAAGGCGATGCAGAGGTGTGTTTGTTTGTGCGTGTATGTGTGTGTGTGTGTGTCTGTGTGTGTACGCATGCATGTGTGGCCAATGGCTGCAAACGGCAGAGATGGGAGTTGGCTGGAAACATAGTTTATGACATCTATAGTTTTATTTTTGACTGTACAGTAGCATAGTGGTTTACATATTTAGGCATACATACTGTATGTACTGTTAGTTCGTCTAGGCTATTGCATCTGTTTTTACATTTTTAACACATGACCACCAAATAGAAATGATTCATAACTTGCAGCAAACAATAACAAACCATAAACATTTACAGTATGATTGTATGGAATAGATTTACAAAGCTAAAGCGATACCATGACACGTGTCACGAAATACTACCTCCACTCTCTAGTGAGTTGTGTTTGTATTGAGAGCACTAGTTCAGTTGGAACATCAACTGTGTTGCAGCATTTAATTTCTGTATGATACAAAACGTTTTATAAAATACAAATGAAAAGTTGTCAATATTTCACGAGCTCAGCGACTCACACATTGAACACCACAGGTCTATAATGCTGTGACATAATGCATTGCTCCGTCAACCAGATTGGTCAGATTGAGGCTGTCGTTTTCTCTTATTTCCCACAGAGTGTTGTCCCTGTCAAACACATAAGCACGCGTGCTCCGATTGCAGCACCTGGTCTGCTGGACTATGACCTCATTCCAGGAAAAGGAAATGAAAATCACCTGAGACTCTTTATTTGTATAGTCAGCTGTTCATGTGACTGGATGCCAGAGGGAGTTAGAGTGCAGACTCTGACGCACGCGCACATTATCATAGAGAAAAGGCAGATGTGCTACTGTCTATTCTTCTATTCCTACGGTTTATAAATGTTTTAGGTTCAATTTCTGAATGTAATCTTGATAATGGAGAATGTGCTTTTTCAACTTTTAAACATGCTTTCCTGAAACCAAATGACAGTGTATGACGGCACACACACATTTCTAGGGAAAGGGACGTATACACAGGCAAAAACCGAGAGCGAGACTTGTTTGCTGCTATTACCTGGAGGCTGGGGGAGGGACCTGCTCTCTCAGCAGAGTGTGTCAGGGCGGGGTGAGAGTGAGAGAGAGAGAGGGAGGGAGGGAGAGAGAGGGAGTGTCTCTGTGTTGGAAAGAGAGAGAGAACTCGGGCAGACTCTTAGATCTCGCCTGTGGTGAGGACACCCAGGAGAGTCGCATTCCTCAGGCAGAGGCAGGAGGAGAGAGAGAGAGAGAGAGAGAGAGAGAGAGAGAGAGAGAGAGAGAGAGAGGGGCTTTGGGTTGGGGCCGAGCAAGCGACGGCAGCACTGACAGCCCTTTAATCTTCTCCGGGCGGGCACATCCGATTGCTGGACTCTTTAACACACATACACACACTCACACACTCCAGCCAGTCGTTCCGTGCTGTGGAACGAGAAGCGTTTACCTGAGTCTGAAACAAACACGTACAGCCAGAGGGAGAAAAAGGACCGAACAAGGAAGAAACCCATTGTAAGTCATTGTTACATTTGTTAAGAGAATATGCGTACTGTACAGTTCCATGTAATGCTTCTCTACATGCTGTTACCTCAGGCTCTGATCTGTGTACAGGTATGAGCACATTCATATGGTATGTACTGTAAATTAGGGTTTGTTAGTGTATGTGGGAGAGACTGTGCATGTTTGTTGAGCATCTGAACAGCTGTGCTGTCTCTTTAAATGTACCTGTTGCTGCCTCAGCGCCACGCAACATGTGTTTTGTCACCTTCACACTCTGTTCCCATCTCTAGTGTTAGAGTTGAGTTATCATTTGTGGTAATAAGATACGAGGTACAGTTATGTTATGTTTCCTCAACGGTGTGAATGTACGCCCCAGCTGAAACACAAGTTTCCCAGCTCAAACAGTGTGGGTGATTGCAAAAGAATAACTGCATGAGATGGAGTAGAGAGGAATGCACCTTACCGCAAGGGCAAAGTTCCCCTTTAAAGTAAATGCACTAAATGTTACTTTTCCAAACCAAATTAAAAACCATGTGTTTGGTTCCATATCCTGAAAATATCAACATAAATGTTGACCCTTAGTTCATACTTACAGTATGTGTGATACTCAAGTCTTTATCCACACATTCCATTGTGTCAGTGAGCAGTATGACTTACACGGTTCACTCCTACCTCATGGACGTTAAAGGATTAAGATTAATTTACAGAGGGCAAGGAGAGAGTTCAGATCACTGGCTCACCTTTTTAAGCTACGGTTAACTGCTAGCATGCTGCACATCTTCAGTGCCGGCATCATGATGAAGCATTGACTCAACATTGTGCTGAATGTCAGACCAGGGCTGTTTGGAGCTCATTAGCAGGCTGTGCCAGTTAGCCAGGCAGTGCCATCGATTGATAACCTCTGAAAGGTCACGTGTCTCCTGGTCGACCGTGGGAGTGAACAGCTACACATTATGCGTTATCTGTGTTTGTGCGGCACAGACAATGAACTTGGACCCCCATACAGATAACATCGGCATAATAAATAGTTGTGGATCAAAGAAAATTGTGAAACAAACATGTATAATACCTTCTATAAAGTGGTACTGCATAATATTTAGTATTGTTACATGATTTCATAAATAGAACATCCGCTTTTATGCAAGGTATTTCCTTATGCAGCATAGCAGTTTATCTCCATAGACAAACAAACAACAATGCTCAGCTCAACTTATCCCCTTCTGGACAAAACGATTCACACAATTAGCACCATTTTTTTAGGTCCGCTAAGCAATGTTTTAGACCAAAAAAGATGATGTTATCTTATTTATATCTATATTATGTAATGTATTTACATGTACACTCACAGTCATGTGAGATGAAGATTCAAATATACAGAATTAGTATTTCATTAGGCTACTTCTGCCATGTTGACAGCGTTAGCATTGGATTAATTGTGTGTGTGTGTGTGTGTGTGTTTGTGTTTCTGTAATTGAAAATAATGTATTAACTTTGTATAACAGGAGCTGTTGCTAGCATTTAACTAGCTTTAGGCCCATTGCACACAGTAGTTCTCTCTCTCTCTCTCTCTCTCTCTCTCTCTCTCTCTCTCTCTCTCTCTCTCTCTCTCTCTCTCACTCACTTTATCGTGGCCTGTGCCTGGATATGCCTCCTTTTCTATCACAAGAGTGAGGCTGTGAGAGTGTCCTCTGCAATGTTATTTTTACGGTTCTTTTTCCTGCTCAGATACACAGACGGGCTTCTTGCCTCTCTGCCAGTGTCTCTGTCATGCCACATGAAAGGCAATGAAGGCTAATCGATGCACGGCAATGTTAGCAAACGTACAGTATCTCTTGGGTCTTATGGTCTTATGTGACTTTTCCAAGTTGTTCATTGACATGCCTGATGTTTCCTATCTTCCTATCTTCATAGCTATTTCCGTTATTCTTTCTGCGTATTCTGTTTCCATGTGAAAAAGTCACCTGCTACCAATGTTATTCTTGTTTGCTCTGAACAAATGTGACTCATGTTTGCTTTCTTCATTGTATCTGACATCAGAACATTTCAAGGCTTTTTCCACCATGAAGTGTAGACTCACTGTAGATTCCTCACACAAACAACCACACACACATATTTGCAGCTGTAGGCATGGGGGATACAGTCTACTACTCTGTAGGGGAGAGACGAGAGGAGTTCCAGTCAATGTTTGAATCTCTGGTTCACGTTTTGGTAGATTCTGGACTCTTAAAACATGACACCCAGATCAGTGTCTCTGTTTCTACATATCCACATAATCATTTCCCAACTCTCCTCGTGTTCTCTCCATCCAGTTTTCCTACATATGTTAGTCCCTCCCCTGTTTCTGTGCGATGTGATGGAAAACCCCTCTTCCAAGTCAGGTCCATTAAGAATGAGAGTACATGGCAGTAATAAAATATTGATCCAATTTTTTCTCTTCTCATATGCACATCTTTCACACCCCCGGCTCACTCAGCCTCTCATTCACACCTCTCTTATTTACAGTCCACAGCCAAGGTGGTATTCTATTCATCAGATTACGTTCAAGACACAAAATACATCATCTTCACATCGTTTTTTGACCGGCAAACTTCCCCCAATTTTAAAGCCATACTGAACTTTAGTTTTTGAAATTAAACAAATATATCTGTTTTGTATTAAAACTTGAAAAATACCTTAGGTTAAACAACAAACTTAAGGGCTTAGCTCAGCACCTCTTTAAGATGCATGCATATCGTTTAACGCTTAACAAAATAGCATGGTATACAATATGTCGAAATAGAGCGCACATGGCTAAAACAGCAATCTCTCTGCTGCAGGAATGCAGGATCTCATATGCATATATTCATAGGAGGGTCATAGGAAGAGTGGGAGTTACATGCAGAAACATGATGAAGAAGAAATCTTCGGATAACTTAATCGTTATTTTCTTATCCATCCAGTTTGTAACTGAACAAAAAAAGACTACACTCAGACCATCTTCATTGTTGGACCAACACAATCACACACTAATCTGTCACACTCATTAATGTGTTTGGATCTGTGTCAATATATCAAACTCTTTTGAGTCACCACTTCCTTGTATTAGGATGTGCACCTCCAGAAAATTCTCTAATTGCTCTAAAGTGATCAAAGAAATTTTCGATAGAGATAGGTATAGGAGGTATTGGTTGGAACAGGAATTGTTTTCATTGTCCAATGTTTTAGATTGAAAGGAAATGTCAACTTGTTTTGGATGTTTTATGTGCACACATTCTTAGAGCATTGTCTTTGCTCTACTACTTTACTGTTTTTATTTTTGTCAAATGTGTTTTTAATGTTAACCAAGCTGAATGCGATATAACTGGCTAAGGAGACATTGGCAGACTGCCTATCCAGGCTTCGCACCTGTTGTGCCGGAAAAATAGAACAGTTTGGTCTGTCAATGGTAATTAGAGAGAATACGGAGGTAGTGATTTGAGAAGTAAGTTTTAATGGAATTCTTTTAGATCTGGGTAGACTCCTGTAGATTTATAATGAAGTCCAAACGTTCTCCCCATTCTTTTGTGTCTTCTTCTCTGCCTTAAGGCAGTGGTATTAAAAAGTGCTCCGTATGGGGCACAGATGGTGTTCATTTAATCTCACCCTTGGATCCAGGTACATTTAAACACACTGGCGGCAGTTGCTACATACAGTAGGGACGTGCCACAAATAGTCCTATTTTAAAATTCACTGCTCTAAGGAAAATGGTTGTCACATACTGTTAAACATTATATTTATTCAGACAGATTACTCTGGAGATGTTACAAAGTTCAGGAACTGTCTAGTTTCGATGGCTTAGAGGCACTTTTTAGGCTACATTTACTTGCTTCTCAGGTTATTTTGGAGCAGACAAACCCCTTCTGTCAGAAAACACAGCTTTATGTTCTCAGGACCTGTCCCATATGAAAATAGCTGACAGGAAAGCTCATCCGAGTGAGTGCTTTCACGTCATGTCAAGTCACATTAGGTTAAATATCCCTCAGTGCTTATTGGTGACTTCTCTCTCCCTTATTTGAGGTCCACAAAGAACCTCTGCCACTCACTTACTTATTACTCCTTCAAAAAAGAATAATATTATTTAACGTATTACTGGGTATTAAAAGTAATTAGTTACGTTACTACATTACTTTCACAATAACTAGACTGCCTCGCCCCTTCAGAAAAATAACAGCCTGTGTAGACAGCTCATTTTAGAATTGAAGCCTCTTTATTGGAACAATAATGAATCTTATGAATCAACAATCAGCCAAAGTGAAAACATTGCAGCCTCTTAAACCAGATGATTGGACAGGTTGGTTCAATTAGCATACCTTAAGTTTGCTAGGACCAGAAATCTCTTTCTCGTAACGCAGTAATGCAGCATTACTTGGAGTAATAATTGGAAATAGTAATTAGTTACACTACTATTTACTGAAAAAAGTAATAATAATATGCCCAATACTGCTCGAGAGGAACTGAAGAGCCAGATGGCGGGATTACCTTAAACTGTCCCCCTAGTTACAATGATCTTTGCTGTGTCTTTGTGACTCAGTGTAAGCATGTGGGCCTCCTGTAATGAAGGTAGCAAAATCAACATCTCTGCCACTCCCCAGGGAGAGTGGTGTCATTCTTCCCAGCAGGCCAGTATGCTCCTATGCAACGGTTATCACCTGTGTTCACCCAGACTCGTTGTGTTGACTCCCTGCACTCACAGGGCAGTAAATAACACATCAGCCAAGGTCCTGGGACAGGACAAGACACGACGTGTGTGTGTGTGCGTGTGCGCGTGTGTGTGCGTGTGTGCTTGTGTGACGCCAGCTCGGCAGAAGAGTCTGCCTCAGGGGTTTGAAACAGTAAATCAAGAGACAGGCAGAAGCAGAGGCAGGTGCTTTTGACAGATTCCCCACCTCGCACTGAGGAGAATGGAGGTTAGCTTGTGATGAGCTAGACTGTACGGTCAGGCACATTAACAGACATATACTGTAATAAGTTTGTCCTCATAGCTCACGGATATGAGCAGTTGCTGAATTCATAAATTGGGTCGGTCTGGTTCAAGTGCCTTTATAATTTATACTTCATACTTCCAGTGGACTTATGAAAGGGTGTTTTTATAATGAAATGACTGCATTTTCTTAGATTTCCACTGCTTCGTCTGAATTGCACATGGCATGTGTGATCATAAAAGACAGCACATTCAATCAAAAAACATAGAAACAAAATACCCAATTGCTTCCAATAAAAGTGGGAGTGTCTGGGCATTTTGAAGCAACCAATTAGAGAACGTAACTACCATTGTATGAGCAAATGTTTTATTTCATACAGACAGTAATTCTTCTGGGTTATCTAATTAGTTCATGTTTAACATATTTAAGTAGACTATCTTCTCTAGATTGTAGGAGGGGGCCCACATTGGCTAACCATTACTGATTCACAGGTCTTTGTATAGGCTGCTCCTTGCATACATCAACCTGACTTCTCAATACTGAGGCAAACCAGCCTGTAGATGAACACCTGTCCCTTAATTGTCCACGTGTATTTGGTTGGTGTATGAATTAGCCTGCCCAGAGAGCACAGACGGACGTGTCTTTCGTGAACAGTTAAAGTGGAAGGCAGCTCAAACAGCTACGTGTACATAAGCTGTGTTTTCAGAGTTGCAGTACGTGGAAGAAGCCTTTTAACGTTAATACTGTAGGTTGGTTCAGTAGCTGACTAGTAGGTCAATTCACTTATTTTTCAATTTATCTTATTTCAATTTATTTATGCACTCGGCTGAGGATCCTTCTACATTAGGGGAGGAAGGAAACCTAAATTGTACACATTGATTGCTACAATAAACTAATCGATTTGACAAATTATATTAAAAATAGTTGTCTAAGATTTCCTTGAGGAGGAATTTTGTGGAGAACAATCCCAGCAGCAGATGCTATGCTTGATCCATAACAACCGTTTGTACAAGTGACGTTTGCACTAACATTACACTCAGCTCACCCCCAACCATGCCCCTCCTACTGTATATGTCAGCCCTGCATTCCCACGGGTAACCTCTCTCTCTAATGATAACTCAGCAACAGCAGCCATGTGCGTTTCCATGGGAAAGGCCAATGAAAGCCAGGGCTGTAGTAGTCGCCACCACCTAAAGCAGATATATAGCCCCCGTTCCTAAAGGTGCTTCTGAGATATGAAGAATCACAGCATAAATCTGTCCTGCCCCGCCTCCACCACCCACGCACACACACACACACTTTGTCAGCTTAGCCACAGTGGCATCTCCATAATGTGAAGGGGAGAGTCGAGTGTGTTCCCAGCACACCGTAAATCAGACCTATTGAGTGGCCCTCTTCAGAGCTTGCCAACAAACGCATAGCAACAAGCCCCAGCACACGAAGTTGTAATACATTCTGGGCCTCGCGTACGTACGTTAGCGAGCGCAGCGTAAATGCGAGCGCAGCCAGATAGCGCCATCGCATTTAATGTTGGATGTACTAAACTTGCAATTAGTCACGTAATGAGTGCTTGGCACCGCCCTCTAAACTTGGAGTAGACACGGCCAGTAGCCTATGTTCCAGTCATATCCGTAAGTTTAACGATCAATCATTACTGTAGACCTATTTATAAACAGCCTGCTTATAGCCTATGTATCGTCAAACCTAGAGATAATGGTAGTAATTCTACCCCCAAAATCATTATGGTTTGACTATATGTCTTAAATGAATATATTAGCTACTCATAGGAAACAGCTCACAAAAGATCAGATCCTCTCAGCATGTCTCCTTGGCCTGTGTCTTCATCTTGCTCGGATGAGTCCTGCCGTTGCTTCCCCTGTTCAATGAAAGGCTCTGGACTGAACAGGATAACACCTGCTTTTCAGAGACAGAGAATTTTCAGAACAAAACGGGCTTGCGCTTTCCATCACAGTTTTCGAAATCAAGCACTCTCTCCATGTGCTACTCCTCTCCCGTTCTCCCCTCGACCCTCCCATGAATGCAAAAAAGTGCAACTTGCGATGCAGTGTGGTTCCTTCTGCAGGCAGAATAGCATTTTAGCCATGTGTGTGCTGTTTGTACATACAATGCCATGTTTTTAGAAGCAAATTGTGACAAATGTACGTCTAAAATGGGCCCTAACATGTTAGTACATGAGGCCCTATATGTTAACTGTGTTGACCTCATACCAATGTGCGGAATTCTCCACACCTCTAAAGTCGTTCTCAAGGGGCCATGTGATGTTTTCTTTGATGTGAGATTTAAAGATCAAATAAACTGCCTAGGTTCACATTCAAGGTAAATGAGGTTGGCAAAACAATTCTGAGCTAAAGAAAAGTTAGCAAAAGCAATGTTCTAGCACTGAGGACAAATCCTGGTGTTTCCTCATGTAGTCAATAGCCCTGAATGCTCTGTAGACAAACAACTATACAAAACAGAGCCTTTAGCCCTGCGTTTACCTTGTGTACAACACACCTGCTTCCGTCCTTCTGCTAGGCAGCCTCTCAGCACTGCTCCACTCCTCTTGTCAAAGGTGTTAATGATGGGTTTGATTGATAATAGCACCTTGATTTAGATGGCATCACAAAAGACTTGCATGCAGGTGAGGAGAAACATTTTAAAGGGTGGCATGCCATGCTGGTTGTGTGTGTGTGTGCGTGTGTGACATACTGTAACATTCAAAACATGCATCGCTACGAGTGCTTGTACATTTAAAGCCCACACACACACATACAGAAGACACATGCATGCATGCATGTGCAATACGAAAACGATACACACACGCGTGCATTCTTGTTGAATAAGACATGGTTTGAAAAACTCTCCATACAATGATTTAACATGATCATGCCATGACATACTTAAGATCTATAAACACAAACACACATGCACACATTTGCTGTCCTTCTGGCCATTCACTCCCTAGGTAAATATTAGAAGGGTGTGCAATGAGCCTTTTTGCATAGCCCGCTGACCTTAGCCATAAAGTGAGATGTTAATTTGTATCGCCTGTGGCTGTTAAGACTCTACAGCAATTGTTCCAGGAATATGACCGCCTGAAATCCTGGCTTTGCATTTCAGAGCTGTGTCTAATTGCCAGTCAGAGCGAACGGCCGTATGTATTTGTGTGAGTATTCACACAGCCTCCCTGAGCTGGGGTCGATGTTTTGGGAAGGGATCTGCATGGAATGCAGGCAGCACTCCCATCTGTGAAAACACTCGTTTGGGTGTCCTACAGGAGTGATGTATTTTTCACGGTAAGCTTCTAGTCACTGTTCCGCCCTGCTGAAATATGCACACCTGCCCTCAAGTAAGGGTTCTCAAATACCAGCCTGCACACTGAAATCATGTGTTTTTTGAACGGAAAACAAACAAGAAATGCCCTGCACTGTGATGAGACACATGGTGTTAACCTGCAAGTGTACATTCAGTGCATTTAAGAAATGTACAGGTAAATGTTAATGTTAACCCATTGGTAACAACCCAAATGGTAAGTGGTTTAGCATTTTTCAAAAGTGTGCAGTGGGTGGAGTCAGGCTTAGAGCTGGGGCTTGGAATCTTCCATAGTGGTAATATGGAGGCATGTGAAGGTATAATACTGCATTGAGGCAGGTTAAGGATTGGCACATGGAGCTGCAGTAAATCAATGTTAACCATATAACTAAAGTACTGTATCATTTTTTTTAAAGATAGCTATTCATCTTACAAAATCAAGATGGTCTGTAATTATTTTATCAACTGTCTAAATTGACTGTTTTGTGACTTTTATACGTTATTGCAATTGTAGCACTGTCACTAGTCATATACAGAAGACCTAAAGTCTATGTTTTAAGCAGATGGAACATGGTAAGTGGACTGCATTTATAGAGCGCTCTTCTAACTTTCCAGCCAATCAAAGCGCTGTACAGTATTGTCACTCACATTCATCCATAAGATTGCCAATGGTGATATCTGCCATGCAAGGCCTCATCCAACCACCAAGAGCAGGATTAGGTGTGTTGCTCAGGGACACCTCGACACTTTGTGAGGAGATATAAGGTTTGAACCAGCGACTTCTTTATCACCTCTTGCCACTCCGCCTACCTCCTACCATAGATTAGCTTGTCCAAATGTTTTGCATGCCTTTGAACAAAAGGGCTCCCTCTCTCCCTGCTGTGCTTCCTGAACCTTAAATGAATGATTAATATAGGCAGAAACAGACCTTTACATTACTAATGAGTTTAGTCTCAGACCTGTGGCACTGGAGGTCAAGACAGTCTGACCCTTGTCTCATATGCCAACACACACGCGCACGCACACGCACATGCACACACACACACAAATGCACACAGGCCGTTACACTGAACTACCTACACAGGCAACCAAATTGGAAACATAATCTATCTATCTACATTACACAACTATCTACATTTTGGCTTTCTGTAATGATATTATATATTCTGCATTCTGTATGCCAATGTGTGTGTGTGTGTGTGCAATATGATCCAGCCATTACCTGGCATTTGTTGGTGGGATTGTGTCTGTGTGTGCATGACATTCAAGTGAGTGTGCATGAGCTGGGAACCTATGGCGACCTACTCCTGCTGTGTCAGCTTCAGAGTGTATAATTACACATGGGTGCCCATCAGCAGTTTGAGAGAGAGCTCTTCCCAACAATGCTCTCCTGTCCTGGGCCTGGCCTCAACTAGCTCAGCAGCCACACCGGTGATCTAGAGCCGGGCGCTCCCAGCAATCAATCCTGCATGATGATGGCTCGATTAGCCCCTAGCATGCGTGGGAGGGTCCATGAGTCAGCGCAAACAAATGCCTCCTTTTTTTGAATGTACCCCGCCTTCGCTCATGTTCTAGGGTTGAAGTGAGTGAGTATCAGTACACCAGGTAAGACTAAGCCTTTGTTTTGTCAGGTTTAGGATGTGGTTGGCACTGTGTAAACTATTGTTGCCTGTCGTCTTCATGAATGTTTGCTTATCTCTTTAAATTCAAATGATGTAGGCCTACTGTAGGCTTGCATACCTATACTAGGGAGCTTTTTTAAACAGTGGTGACTGAGTAGCAGTGACTAAGTGGAGAACTCTTGACGTGTTCAAATGTCATGTTTTATTAAGGATTCCGACCTGCGTCACTGTTCCTGTATGTATTTTTCACTGCCATCTTGAAGGTCAAAATTATTTTGATTTCGATTGAAATTTGTATTGTGGGAAGCTGCCTCTAAAAGCTTCTATGTGATGGGATGCACTAGCCTTGCTCCATCCAGCTATTGCTCTCACCTCAGTGTTCACTGAGATTATAGTGTGGAAACCCTGCTGAATGCTTTAGTGTTCAGTAGGGTTCAGTCACTCTGGATGGTGGACCAATCAGCAGCCAGCAGGCGTGGCTAAGTGTAATGATGTTGAAGTCAAGTGTTTGTTTTAAAATGACGGTACACTATAGTTAGATGAAGTGATACAAACAGTTGTAGCAATGCCATTTTATATGCTGTCCAATAGTTTCAAAATGAGGTTAATTTTCAATCAATTAGAATGCAAAGATTACTATATAAACAGAAGTTTAGTCAAAGTCCTGTCTCTGGTTTAGTTGTAGAGAGTTTCTATGATTGATTAAGTGTAACACGTTACTCTGGCTATATCTCATTGGTCTGCTGGCTGCCTGTTCTTTGTAAGCACAGGCTCTGAAAATAAATAGTAACACAAACAAAGTGGTGCCGATCGCACCTCACAACAAGCCTTTGCAATGTGTTTTCAGTGTGTGGTGAGCAGAGCTACTGATGGAAGGGAGAGGTGATTTTGTTTTCATCAAAAAGCTTTCTCTAGAATGATTTTCTTATATACCTTTAATTTACCTATTGAATGGGTCACCAAAACAATTGCAAACCCTGAGATATTTGTCAGGCCACTGGCCTGCCTTAGCTTACCAACTAAATTAAGATAGTAGTAATTACCTTAAACACTACATCATTTAGTTCTATTATTTGTTAACGGAAATGATATGGCTTACCTGCACCCGTATTGCCTCCATTTACAGCAATAGAACATGTCGAGTGTCAGGTAACTTTATCTTAGCTAGCTAACGTCAAAAAAATTGTATAAAATCGGTATCGTATCGGACGACTTTGCGAATGAAAATTGTCAATCTGTATGGATCAGAAAAAATCGAATTGGTGCATCACTAGTTATACGTTTTCAAGAGCACCTGGCTTTTTATATGGAATGGGAGATGGGAAAAATGTTACCCCCAAAACACAACCATGAGTAATGAAAAGTACTATCTTTTTGAACCGGCACAGCAACCATTTTATCAACTAGCAAAGTGGATTTGGACACATCCTTAATGGACTTTAGACTGTTAAAATAGGGCCAAATAGTGTGTATCTTATTTTCCAAAATTCTAACCAGTATTGAAATGAAACAAAACCTCATCTGACATGACTTTAGAGTATTCTCTCAAATCAAATCCTTTTCACCTCTGGGTTGATGAGTGAGTTCTGCTGTTGCTTTTCAGCAAAATAGGTCTCCTGGGCTAGTGACAGCCACAGGTGATGACCAAGGTCTTTGTCTGGAATTGTGTGGTATTAATTGCAGATGTTTTGAATATTTGAATACATTAGCTATGCTATAGCCTTGCTTGGTAATCAAACACTGTCCTGGATGTAAAAGTCTTTGGTTTTACTAGAATACCCTCAGTTTCATAACACTTTACTACCTATTATAGGACAGACTTAAAAAGCTTAGAGGCACACTGTGTAACTGAGCCAATTTGCAAGTTAAGTGTTTTATTAGGCATAAGCTAAAGAAATAGCACACTGCCATTTAGGATTATGTTCCTTTTTTTCAAGGTCACTTATAGAAGTAGTTTTCAAAATAAATTATTATTTCTCTTTCCTCATACTGTTTTTGAGCCAATAGGCTACACTATGGTCCATATCCTTGGCTTTGTATTTAGGGTATAAGCCTAACATTAACATAATCTTACTTTTGGGACCTCTAAACCTATCCTTGTTTAGGACACAGATTTTGCCTGTACTGTAATGTACCTCTAATGCCCTCTGATCATCAATATATCCACACTCAAACAAACCAATCATTAAAACTGCACGTATGCTAAAGGCTGCAGATGCTATAGACTCAAATAACTCTAATAAGCTAAATAGTGCTGTTTCTGCAGCTGCGCTAAGTCATTAGCATGTCAACATATTGCAGGACAGCCAGTGTTGGTGGGTCACGTGCCTTTGGAGTGGGTTCAGGGAAATATTTGCCAAATGAATGTGCTGTTATGAAATATGCATTATTCATCAGGTGCGCGGATGCTTTAGTGAAGCGCCATTTGCTGGAAACGAAGCAACCGTTCAGTCTAATTAGCAAGCGGTGTGTCTAGAGAGCCTGCAGTACTCCGGTCGTGCTCTGCAGTAGAACAAACAGCATAATACACACTGATGCAAGAGAACACCAACATACAGTGACGAGAGTAGAAAAAAAACATGTTTACATGCACAAATGCCTACAGACTAACCATAAGTTGTGATCAACACTCCACACACAGAATGAACACACCATCTTCCAGAACTGTCTAACCACCGAGCAATAAATAATTTTCCAACTTTTTATTGCTCATAGTGGCTGGCACACATACTAAAAAAAAAAAAATAGTGGAGTTAGAGAAGCACATATCTCCGAGAAAGTTAGGAATTCTTCATGATAAGTCCGGTTTATGTGTCAAGTAGACCACAATGCTTTGTGTAATGATACCATATATAGCTGATCATGTCTGCATGGGAGATGGGACTTTTGATATTTTGGCACCTGACAGTAGTTAACACTCAGTTTTATTATTTTCTGAGGAGCTGGAATTCATATTGGCATTTAGAAATGAATACCAGTCTAGGTTTTCTGAAACGGCTCCTTAAATAGACTACATCTTCCCTCGGGACTGAGTTAGTTCTGAGTTGTATGTTGTAGTCATTGCAGCCTTGATCATCTTCAGAATTGTCACAGAGCGCTGAAAAGTATCTGACTCAATTGGTTGCTTTAAAAGCAACCTGGACCCTTGTGTCCAATACTATCCTGTGGTCTTAGCTTGAGTCCTCCAAAAACAAATACAATAATATAACAACTATATGAGCTGTTCTTCACAGAAGGTTAAACGACCATACGTAATTTTTTACATAATAATGTAAGTCTTCCTATCCAAAAATAATCACTCTGGTGTGGGATGCTTTGTGAGCTCTGTCAGAAGAAGGAACTAGAAAATGCCTGTGCATTTCATCAGAGTCCATAGAGAACTGAATTGAGTTTGCTTTAAACAGTTAATTAATACCATTATAAATATAAGTACAACTGTTGCCTTACAAGTCATGGGATTGTTTCTCGGGGTCATTTTGGTCCCATTGTGCTTGGACAACTCAAACACACGCACACGCACACGCACGCACATGCGCACACGCACGCACACGCGCACACACATGCACACACACACACACACACACACACACACACACACACTCAGCTGTCCTAAGACAGATAGTCTGGAGGAGACCAAAATATGGAGCAACGCCCGAGGAGGAAAATGAACAAGGGTTGTAAAGCAGGAGGTTTGCAAGGAGACAAAAGGCGGCGTCTAATTTGACTTTCATTACTTTTATCAGTGGTAAAACGCGGAGAGAGCAGCAGTGAAAGTTGTTGGCACGACAAAGACACCACTGTACTGTTAGTGTTGTAGCCTACAGATGGAGCTGCTCCGTGCCAGGGTGTTCCTGTCGTTGTCTGGCCCAGTGTGTCTCTAGCAACCTGAGCACACAGAGAACAGCTTCTCCTGGCACCGGCGTAATACCACAGCACTGCCTGAACCACTATCTCTGTGTGCTGTCCTTTAAGAATGCTGCTATCTGCACTGACACTGGTGACTGATTGGTCAAGCCATTGTGTTTGTTTACAGTATGTACTTTGGTCTGCTCCTGTGTGTGTGTGTGTGTGTGTGAGAGAGCATACTTATTGCTAAATGCTAATTGTGCTCCTGTGAGCACACAGATAGCTCAATAGCTCCCATAAATATAGGCCTAAATGTCCCCATATATGCGCGCACACACACACACCCACACACACAATAGAAATAGTAGACAAAGGCAGCATTCATTCTGTGTAACTTAGCAGTAAGTGCCTGCAGGGGTTATACAAATATCAGAACTGCAATTAAAAACTCTCATCTCTTGAATTGCTGATGGAACATATTCTCCTAGGTCGTATAAATAAGCCTGCAAGTCACTATTTACTGAAAAACTTCATAAGCTGACATAGATTTTTGTTTTGATAGCTTCCCTATTCACACTGGTTTCCTCTTTTCCTCTAGTTGCAGGTGACACAGGTAAATCTTTAATCCGGGGGATATTCTGCATGCTTTCTTCATGTGCGTGTGTGTGTGTGTGTGTGTGTGTGTGTGTGTGTGTGCAATGTGCATACGTGTATTATGCATTCTTTACGTATTCGTGACTAGTGTTTGTCTTTTTGTTTGATCAAAACAGAAGTAGAAAGAGCGGAAGTGGAAATGGTGCACAGAACACTGGTGTGTTCCCATGAGCACCATATCTTCAAACCAAAAGGTTTTACAGTAAATAGTGACCAAATGCTCTCATCTACTGTCTGGTTTCAAACTGGACCTACTGTAAACTTGAACGTATCGCTATAGGAATTAAGGAAATGTATACAAGTCAGTGTGCGCCTAGTGGGTCATGATGTTATCCACGTCTGCCGTCGGTTAACGTCGCCAGGAAGACTCGGAGGCCGTTGTGGACGGCAGACAGGCTGATGAAAGACACAGAGCTGCCTGGCTGAGTGATGACAGGGAATAGACAGGACGGCCACATGCCTCTAATCACTGCTCTACCACCCAAACCATTGCCTTTCTCTCTCTCTTTCTCTCTAACACACCCACACTGTCTCTCGCCCTTAACCTCTCCATTGCTCAGTCTGCCAAGCAACAAGCAAACACACACACACACACACACACACCTTACAGGTTTTGCATCACTATCTCTCTATTGAATCAGTCACTGTCAAAGCCACGTTTAAGATAAGCCCCCTGAGGTCTTTGGGTTTATTGACTCATTGGAAAACTGGTATTAAATCAAGACAGCTCTCCAAAACAGTCCGACTGGATAGGATTCTATTGTTGGTGTGGGTGGGGTTGATAGAAAAAGAGGGCTTGGGGGTCAATGGGTGGGGCTCGGGGAGCCAAGCGTCGCATCTGGATTAACGATGGTTTTGGTTGCTTGGATGTGTTTAAAATGGGTGTGTTCAGATTACTGGGATAATCATAAACATGTGTCAAGTGTTGACACAGCAAGGCTTTCTTCTTTGCTTCTTTTGTTAATGCATACGGTATATCAGGAGACAGGAAGCATTTATCAATACCCTGGAATGCCAGCTGTTCTGACCCTAACCATAAGGGTTTGACCTATGGCCTCTAAAAAGAATGTGTCTAAACTAAAGATTAACCTTTGACAAGACATTAACAGCATTCAAATGACAAACAAAAAATAGAACTATATAAAATTATTTCAAAATTAGGAAATGACCACTCACACACCCAGCATCATTTTATGATCCCCACGTCACACATTTGCTGAAGCCATAGGTTATTAGACATACATTGTACACAGTATATACAGTACAGCCATTAGCTGGCTGGAGCTGTATGTGTAACGACCCTGAGACCGGGCTGGTGCAGGCTACTAAAGCTAGGCCTATTTAAAGCAGCCTCCCTCCCGGTCATATGTAGTACTGTGAGAGGTGACACAGGACCCCAGGAGGATGTCTGGCTCTCAGTGTTGTTGTTTTGCCTGTGACAGTGACAATAGGCAGCAACCTAATACTACCAGGCCTGCCTGTGTCTTTCCTGTTGGTGCAGTTGATCGCATTTCATGGGCCATCATGTACAGGAACTTACAGTACACCATCTTTTGTTGTGATAGCATGTTGTTGTGGTTGTACCGTGAATGTGACTTGACGCGCACACACATTCTCTCATTATCAAACCTCTGGACAGATATTGAGGACGGCGTCTTTAAATTCAATGTCTTTTCATTTTAATTACTCATCTCAAAGTCAAAGGATCTCTATGAGGTCATTTGGAGGCGCAGCAGTGAAAGAAAATCACATTGTTCATGGACATGGTAATTTTGAGTGTGAAGTTGCTAGCGCTGCAGGCTACACAGGAGAGTGTGTTTCACAGGCCTGTAAGGCAACATTCCACCGCACAAGGCCTGTCTGATACTGTACTTGCTTTTATTCTTGAAAGAAATTAGATCAACCTTACAACAGCTATGGTATTGTAGAGCTTACTGTGTGTGTGTGTGTGTGTGTGTGTGTGTGTGTGTGTGTGTGTGTAATGCACGTGTAATGCTATTACTCAATTTCATCCCTGAGTTTAATTCAAAACTCTCTTTTAGTATCACCCAGTCTAAGATGTATCACACAAAGGAAGGAAGGAATATGATCGTCACTTTCCTTTAATCTTCATCAATGAATTATCTGTGATTTATACCTTCCAAATGTATCATCCTAGGCCATATTCAATGACAGGACATTCTAGTCACCAGATAACTGAAGCGTCCAATGACTGAAATGGTTTAAAGATTGTAATGCTAGACTCATTTTAGCAACCTTTATTGGGTATCATATCCCACAGTACATTGCAAAACCAAAGCAGTATGGGATTATGAAAATAATCTGCAATCTACAATCTACAATCTACATCAGAATAAGGAAGGAATTTATGGGAACAACTGTTGGCTGGTTGCAGATGGCGTTTGGCAGAGTCACAGTGGGCTTGTGTGAGCCTGTCAGAAATCAGATATCACTGCAGCCGCGTCAAAGAGAGTTGCTACTCCGGTAATAGTAAGCAAAGCAAGGCTTCTGTTCTGGACTGTCTGTTCTAGGGTCCTCCCAGGCAGCTCATGTTGGAACGCAGAGCTCTGGCCTACTATTGGTTAGATCAAATAATTCAGCTCTGAGTCGTCATTGTCTTAAATTAATATATTGAATGCAAGGCTAGGGAGAGAACACATTACAGCATGCTATGTAAGATGGGAACACATGATATGTATACACTACTACAGCAGAAGAGAGAGGGCTGTCTCTAGTAATCAATCAAGACAATAAAAGACACAGGCTAGAGGGGGTTATAAATTGAGACTACAGGGGCAGGGAATCACAGGTAAGGACAGGTCAACAGATGGTCCTCATTGGAAGTTCTCAAACGGGGAGAGCTTAGGTACTATATATATTTAAGATACAGTGAGTTATCTTAAGACTATCTAAGATGTACTGGTAACAGACTGGAACTGGACCACTGCTCTCCACATCAGACATCGTCCTGTTAGTGGCTCTAAGCAGCAAATAAGCCGCAGGTAGGGGGAGCCGGCATACTAAGAGCTTCCGTAAGCAAAAGCAAGAATGGTTTGGGCTGGCAGATAAAGTCAGTGCATTCCTCCCAAGTCGCTCGCCTTGCCCCCCAGACAACCAGCGAACACACAGAGGCTGTGAATGAGAGCAGCGATAACAGTTTGTATCAAATATCTCCTGTTGAAAAGCACAGGGAGCGACGAGGAAAGAGCTCCATCTGTCTGAGTGTTGGAGAAGAGGTTTCTACGTTCGCCCCAGGCAGTATACTTTTTATGATGACCGAGGTATATAATCATGAGCAGCCGGTTGTTTTAGTTGTTTCAAGAGTGGCTGTGAAATAAAAGCTGTTGCTTGTGCTACCTGCTGTTCCAGTACGCTCTGATGTTATGATGAGAGCCACTTGTGGCCCGGCAGGCAGAGTTAGCACTTGATAGGACACACACACACCAGTACTGGAAACACACTCACAAAACACACACAGCCCCTCTTGAGTCACTACACTTTCCCCAGTCCGTTCGTTCCCCCTTGGCAGTGAGCTATCATAGCTGCTTTGAAGCATTTAATTGGGTTACAGTCGGGTTACGGCTGAATGTTGACACTCCCAGGTTGATGAGATAATGCCGGGTCCGTAAGCTAACAGCCAGAAAGCCAGCAACACACCACTCTCCTCCCACTAGGCTCCTGTGCTGTGAACCTACACGGCAGTCCCCACCAATAGACTCACACAATACATGTGACATCACTGGAAACCTACAGTAAATATTACATAGAGGACAGCTAATGGATGGAGCTCTTTTAATGTGACAGCTGCCAATGGCTAATGTTTACATATAACAAGGTGCGCCACACATGGAGGTGATATTACGTCATGTCCCAAAACAGTTCTTCTGGTTATTTCTGTTCTATCGGTGCAGCCAAAATATGTTTCATACTGTAACTTTCTATAACTTGGAAATGTTATGCTGGTTCATGGCCACTGTTAATGAATCCATATCAGCAGTATTGTACTATAATCATCACATTTCTAACCTGTCTCTTCTTCTCTTTGAACAGAGTCAATGCCATGCAGTGTTGATCTGAGCCCAACCAAGCAGAGCTGATCTGACCTCAAGTACGACATCACCTGTATCCAGATGGAGCTCAAAGTGTGGGTGGATGGAGTGGTGCGAGTGGTGTGCGGCCTATCGGAGGAGACTTCCTGCCAGGATGTGGTCATTGCATTGGCTCAGGCTATTGGTGAATACATTACTTCATACTCTGATAGTCTGTGCTGACACTCATATAATCTGTAATTACTCAGAATATCCATGTAATGTAATAATGTAATGTTAACAAAAACGAATGGCCATGTTTCTCAATGCGTGTTATTGACAGCTTCTGTGTCTTGTCTGAGGGCAAAGTTACAATCAGACCCAGAGGTTATAGGTTTGTACCATTGTATGGGAGTTGGTAAAAATTGTGTGTGAAAATTTGAGAAGTAGTGAGTTGTTCCAGGAATTAAGCAATCAAGGAAAAATTGTAATATGTTAACGTGTAACTGCAATATAATGCACTGTAATTTTTAACAGAAATGACGTGCAGTTCTGTTTTCAGCACATAAGCCAATTTTTATAAAACAGGGATTTTGTCAGTGTTAACACCAGCATTGATGTGGCTCATATCAGATCAATCCTATTACGTTTACAGCTCAAAAAAATAAATTTTAGGCTTCAGTTACACTTTAATATGTTAGTTGTAGTATCTTATTAGGGATGTACTGCATGTTATATAAAGGGGGAAAAAGACAGGGAAAAGTGTGTCTGTACCCTAAATGCTATAACATAGAACTCAGATCTAGTTCCACATTTCTGCTCAAAAATAGTTTAGCAGTGGTTTTCCACTTTCCACTTTCTGCTACCTGTTGACATTGAAGCATACCTAACCTGGTCTTTGACCGTGTCGATCTCCACTGGCCTCCGTGAAGGACAGGCTTTATGGGGGTCCTTTTGGAATGAAGCCTGTGTTCCATCCTAATATCCTCCGGCAGTCAAGCGGTACAACACTGCGACAACACTGAGCAGTTCCAACTCCAGATTTAGCACCCTCCTCCTTCCTATGAATCAGTTGGCTTCCAAGTCATTAGGGAGGGATTGTCCTAATTTCAGGGCCCCCGTGGAAACTTCAGTTTTAAAAAAAAACGTTTTCCACACGTTGTGTAAATGTTACACAACCACCTCATACTGCTAGTCACAATGCTAATAGAGAAAGCGATATGACAACATGATGTCATTTGTTTTGTATTCGATATCGGCAGGACTAAAACCCTTTTGTTTAATATTTGACTACTAAACTAGTAGTCAAGTTCAATGAAAGTAAAATAAAAGGCACAACTCCAGAGCTTAAGAATGTCAGCCCTAGCTCACTGTATGTCTGATACATAACTTCCTAACAGTGTGTGGCTGCAGCAGAGGCATGGTGTTGTAGAGAATGACTTGTAGCAAAGAGGAATGTAAGCTACGTGGAACGAGCATGCATTCTCTGAGCTATTTACCTCTAAGTAGACATAAATGTAATATGTAACTAGCAGTATTCATGGAACTGGGTTTTCGGGAATAAGCGTCCTTTGATTGTTGTTATACTGTGTCGGTAATACAGTATCTGCTTAACAATTAAACATCTAGGTAAAATAAACACCTTAAGCAGGACTAAATGTCCTGCCTTTATAGTAATTAAAATAACTATTAAATATATAAATAAATATGATTAGCCAGCTGGACGATTCAGGAGAGAAAAAGGTTACAGGTATACAACAGGTACTGGAGGACTTAGTTAGTCATGGCCATTCCTAGGTTGGTGCATGGTATGTGCTGTATGCTAAGCGCGTGTCTCCTGTGCTAGGCCAGACAGGCCGCTATGTGCTGATCCAGCGGCTCAGGGACAGCGAGAGACAGCTGCTGGCCACAGACCGCCCTCTGGAGTCCCTGGCCAAGCTGGGCCAGCACGGCAGCGAGGTGCAGTTTTTCCTGCGCCGCACGGGCCCCAGTAGCAGCGACGGGCCGGCGGCTAAAGCCCACAGGAGCGCCACCCCGGCCCTGCCCAAACACCCAGAGCCAGAGCCCTCCAAGCGCAGCCAGCCCAAGAAAGCGCTCACATTCAGCCTGGGCCCCTCCAGCTCGCCTGCCTCCAAAGCCAAGCAGTTCAGGAGGTCTCCTTGCCACTCTCCGGAGCAGAGAGCATCCCCCTGCCCGTCCCCGTCCCCCAGCGCCCTGGAACCACGATCCTCCCCATTTCCCTCCTCACCCGCTGCAGGGCCGTCCAAGGAGGAGGTGTTCCGGCAGGTTCTCCAGCAGCAAGAGAGACTGCGGGCCATGGAGGCCCAGCTGGAGGCCCTTGACAGGGAGTCGCTTGCGTCGCCCTGCCCCACTCCACTAGAGGACGCCCACCTGCAGGAGGAGCTGAGCGCGCTGGAGCAGGCGTCGAGGAGAAACCAGGCAGAGCTGTCGCGCCAGCGCCTCTGGGAGGAGGAGCTGCAGGCGGAGGTGGAGAGGGAGCAGGCCATGAGCAGGAGGCTGGGGGAGCTGCACGCCAAGATGGATGACTGCGGGAGGCGGCTCCACGACTTGTCGCTGCGCTCGGCCCAACTGGAGCAGGAGATCCAGCGGGAGAGCCACGCCTCCTCTTCCTCCTCCTCCACCTCGGCCAGCCCCGAGGAGTCCCTGGAGGTGGTGAGGTCAGAGCTGCAGAGCCAGGACAGGCAGGGGGCTCAGCTGGAGGGACAGCTCTCGGAGACGGACAAGGCCCTGGGCAAAGCTGAGTCGCTGCTGAAGGTAAGCAGGGAGGTGATGGCTCAGGAGAGAGAGCCTTAGCTTCACGCCAGCCCCAGGCTTTTAAAGGAACACTCCCCCATGTGTGTCCGGAGTTGACCACTTTGTTTTGTGCTATGTATGCCCTCTCCTCTCTACTCCTCCCCCAGCCACGCAGCTAGGTTCACACCATTCTCTACCTCCCCTCCTAAAGACACATGTTGTGCTGTAGGAGTCACCAGTCAGAGCTCTGTATCACAATTGAGGAGTGTACCTTTTGCTTGCCTCCGTCGTATGCTCTTCTACATGCATACAAACATAGGAGCTAGGACAGCCACTACTAGAATCAGTAGAAATGATGTGATGATTTGCCAGGAAAAGACTATATTCACAAGAACATGAGGAAATGACGGCTGTGAACTCAGATCCAACCAAAATATGAATGTATGTTGTACTGCTAGAAGCTATTTGAAAGCTAGGTGGACTGGTTTGGCAGCTATGTTCTGTGTTAAAAAAAACATGGTTATTAACAGTGTTTACACTGACATTTTGTACATTTACATCTGTACATTTGCCCTTGTAAATTACAAAAAAATTTTGAGAATAAAATTGTTTTGCAGCGTAATAGCATTTTTCTGGGAAGGTGTGTGTGTGTGTGTGTGTGTGTGTGGGGGGGGGGGGGGGGGGGGGGGGTGGAGAAAAA
>JAODOY010040224.1:33739-44041 GCA_025399855.1 Forbesichthys papilliferus
GGATCAACAGTTCCACAGGTTGCCGCGTTGTGTGGCATTATTATTTTGTCTGTTTACTATAGGTGGAGGTTGTCATAGAAATATGAATGTTGTTGTGTGTCCCATCCTTGGAATAATAGCCTAATCCAGTTGTAAGTGAAACCCAAGCACTACATAGTTCTCATGTAACCTGTGACTTATATCCACTCTGTGAAACTGATATTTTTTAGAGCAGGGACATTTCTATTCTATTTCTTTGCTTTATTGACTTGTAATAGACAAATAAGATATTTTTCCTCAACTGGACTACTGGTTAGTGTTCCTGAAAGTTGTTTACTGTATATTTTACAGGCTAAATGTAGTAATATGTCCCACACACTTCATTAGGAAAATAATAATTGGAACCAAAAGGCTGCATCTCACTTGGGCCTAAATAATTGGTTCGCTACAGGCCACAAAACTGATTAAAAGAGAATAAAGAGCTCTTCTGGTGTCAGTAAATTGTGACTCTAGGGTCAACTCCAGACAGATTTGTGCCACTCACAAATGGCTAAGTAGGAATGCACTAAAAGCCTGGTACACAGCAGTTGTAATGTTTTTACATGTATGCTGCCTGTTACACGATCATGGTTCATGCATTCCGTGATTACAACTCAAACATCAAAAACAATGTGTTTAAATTTGCCACCCACGTAGCTGGCGCCTGGAAGATGTACAGTGCCAAGATGAATGTTTTTTTAACAACACATTAACGTTGATAACAGAATACTGTGCAATAAAACCCCATTGTGTGTGCATGGCCAGGAGTGTCAGCCTTACACTGTCAGTTGGCAGATCTGATGCGTCAGGGCATGCCTGGTTGAGAAGTGCTAAAGTTTTAAGAAGTGATGAGTACAGCACTCTTGTCATTAGGCTAATGGAAGCAAACATTTCTCAGCAAGGTGCCTTCATTCAGCATCAGTTCCAAACACAAGACGTCTTGTGGCCACCTTTGGCACAGACCTACCTAAGCACAAGTGGATAGGCGATTAGCTTTATTGACCGGTTTGTTTGTATGTAAGATTTGTATCCATGTGTCTAAGGGTCGTGCTTCTCCAGATTAACCAAAGGCCCTCTGGGCTCCATTTTAGAATAGCCAAAGATAATGAATTCCATTTTATTACATGAAAAGCTTGAAATACAGCAGGCCAGTATTAATGTTTAAGTGTTGACCGTAAAACAACACCTGGGGCATTTTGAATGCCATACGATACAGTCCTAACTAAAAAAGGTTCTCTGGTAGTTCCAATGACTGTAGTCACTGCTGCCCCCTCCTGGCAAGAATTGTTAAATAAGTGATTAGTGATGTGGATTTAAAGGAAGATTTATATATTTATTATATATATTCTGTTTTCATGTTGGTTTGTCCATCTTTTAGCAGGACACAGGTTATATATTGTTTATATTATGGACAGGTTGAAGCGAATATGAATTTGATATTTGTGATCCAGATAGAATTCACTGCAGAAATAAGCCTTTAGTGATATAGTTGCTGGATGGTGTGTCTGGAAATGGATCAGGATTATTGTGTGTTGTCGATGGAGCACAGGCCACCTCCTGATCTTCCCCTTGTCTCCTACCTGCTCTCCTCCCAGTCTAAGCAGGACGAGCTGGAGGAGCTGAATAAGGAGCTCCGCCAGTGTAACCTGCAGCAGTTCATTCAGCAGACAGGAGCCCTGCCCACACACGGCCACTCCCGCACAGACCTCCATGAGCAACTGGAGCAGCTACTGCAGGATGGATACAGGAACGGAAGTAAGGGCGCATGCCAACACACACAGCATTACATTGCCCATAAGACCCCACGCGGAAGCCTGTGCATGCCACCATTGATCTCCAAATGGACACATTTACACCTTATTATGAGTAGTTCATTAGAATGTAGTTTGCTGAACAATTTGCAGCATAGCTGTGCCGTCCTCCAACTTGAGAAGGGGTCTAAACAGCCAGCATAACTCAAAACCGCTGTACGGGATTTCCCGGGGCTTTAATGTGGCGTTTCCAAATGAATTAATGCTTTGGTACTATGCCAAATTGTAGTTATTGTTTGTCTTTCTAGCCTACAGCGGGGGCTATAATGTAAACACGGCATTAGACGTGATAATATTTGCGTGGGGTAAATTATTTGAGGTGCCCTAGGTAAGCACCTGGTCCGTCGTATAGGAGAACCCACCCGTTAGAAACGACGTATATACACACAAGCTACATGTTTGTACATATCTATACACTACTGACAGTAGTGCTACCAGTATATGTAGTTGTGAAGGTCACTGAGCACCCTCCTCCTCCTCTGCAGGCATAAGTGACGCCCTCTCCGAGTCGCCGCCCCGCCCCACTGCCAAGCAGTTCCTGGGACACCCACGCAACCTGCAGAACCCTCTGGTGTCTAGCCTCAACCCCGAGGGTGTGTATGTGTGAGAACTCGCTCAGCCCTCCTCCCTGCCCACTACTACCCCTCCCCGTCCACAACTGAGTGGGTCTTCCCTTTCAAGACGGTTGTGGATTCTGGTGGTGGGCTCTCTGCGCCGCCCACGGTGTCTGTCCACTGCTGGACTAATGCTCTCCTGTAGCCTTCTGCCTCTGCCCTAACCCCATTCTGTCTGGTCTTTACAAACACCGCCTTCCATGTCTTCTCTTCTCCCTGCTGCACTCACCTGTAGGATGTTAGCAACGTACTGCCTACGTTGACCCTCCAACTTTCTTTGTCTCTCCCTTATTCTATTGTTTTCCGGACTGTCTATAGTTGCTGTGGTTTTACTTTCCCAAAGCTGGGAAGCCTTTTCTACCCTTCCTCTATCCCCCATGACCCTCCCATCTTCAAATCAACAACCATAACAACAGCTACTCATCATATTGAATACACTGTATTCCCCTGGAATGGCTTTAGCACTGGGGAATGGCTGTAAAAGACATTCTGATTGTACCGCTGTTTTTATGCTAACTGAAAGTAACCAATGTCATTTACATTTGCCTTTGATGTATGGATATTATTTACAATATAAAGGGGTAAATCTATACACTGCCTTGGACTTGGGTGACATTACATCCAAAGATCAAGAGCCTTTCACAGAGAGCTCTGCAAAATGTATTGCACTGTCCCATTCGCTTCATTTGTGAAACCATGGCCCACATTGGAAAAAAGAGAAATGTATTTTTGCCAGCAGTTTCTGTTTAAAATGATTACAGCTACTTTCTGGACTCTAGAGCTTTGAACAAATCTGTTAGTTTATAAAGTGAATACATTTGATAACAATTCCAAGCAGGCCATGGTTGGTTGAGATGTCTTGTTTTTCTTTCCCCTCCTCTATTGGTATGGTATGTGCCTGGCTGGTATCTCTGTATCACACTTAACATTTGACCTGTCACATTGTACATTAGACCTTAAAAAAAATATTAGATCAATATGATATTACCATTTATTTGAGCCATTATTAAAATCACAAATATCACAAAACGTAGCACTTCCCCATTATATCACATATGGACAGGTCAAAATTAAGTACTTGTGCTGATTCTTTTGTTTGCTAATATCTTTTAATTGTTGGAATTTCTCCAGCACTGTCTGGGTTAAGGAGGTGTGCTTTAAGCAAATTATGTCCCATAACGCTAATGCAAGATCATTTCAATTGAAAATTGTATTTCAGTCAAAATTCATCTGCAGTCACATAGCGCTGTATACCGATCTTGTATCAGCAACACCGGTCAACATTTGCATCTTTGATGTTCTCCATTCACTCTTGCTGTATTTGTTTTAAAAGGGTTTTGTAAACAAAGCAAAGCAAAGGGTTCATTACCCCCACTTATTTTTGTGTGTCTTGCAGTCCTGACATCCCAAGACTCGTCATGGAGATAAAACATGGACCGCATGGCCCAGGGAGCTTGTTCACTATTCTGTCACCATCACATATTTAACCTTATTTCTGTATAACAATTGTTATTTTGGGTATGCTGAATACCATTATATATAAATACTGTATATACATAAGACAGATATATTTACAGCATTTTGCTACTGTGCACACTGCAAAATATGTGTATGAAATGTAAATTAACTTAGCAACCCTTTACCTACAGCGGTTATTATATCTGTATATTTAAATATAATAAACTATTGTGCATTGTGTTTGAGATAAACCATGATTGTGTGTGATAGGTGTTAAGCTTCCCATTCCAATTATTCTACATCTTTTTATGGAACTGAATAATTAACATTCTGTGGTTATGACCATTGTTGGTTCCGTGTTTGTCCTGTGACATGCATTATGAACGGATTGTACTGAAACATGGATGCGCCTATTTCCGGCAGTACAGTACCTGTAATGCAGTTTAACTGTATTTCTTGCCAATGTGCTATAGCTACGTGTGCACATCAACTTCTTGTAATGGTGATGAAACACGGTAACTACATAACATATGACAAAGCAGCAGCCTTTATAAATCTGCAAAGTCCATATGGTCATGGCATCTAACCAGAAACTTAACCACACTTAATTACAGTACAATTATAGGAGTTTCATTGTAATCTATTAATCTATTTAATCTATCTATTAATGATCCTTGTGTTGTCAGATAATCTGAAATGGTTGAATGCCTTGGTGTACTATAAATAGACAACTAAGTTTGTCTGGAATTGAAAATCTACATAGCCCTCCCACTTGGTGAGCACATTTGGGATTAGAGGGGCACTATTAGCCTATACAACAAAGGCAAGGCACACTAACTTTATTGATATCAATGGAAGCATTTTATATGTGCCCCCCTGAAATGTGTCTAGATCACTCCTGCATAACAAAACTGCTTTGCCTTCTCTACTTTACACTTTACAACCCATGGCAGGCTTGTCATGTAAAATAAGCACACTGGCCAGACATATCCAATACTGCTCTGGCTTACCTGGGATGGAAACCTAGTAGAGTTCTATAAATAGGTTCTCCTGCTTACATGGGTAGAGTGAACCTTCAGCCAAATACATACAGTATCTGTGTATCCTATACCCACACTACATCAAAACAATCCTGTCATTACCATTGCATCTTATTTCACGTCCTTAGTTTAAAGAACAACAAAATTACAAATTTGAGACTGTGCTGTTTTGATGTCAATATCAATTCTGTATTAGAGTATTAGTCATTGTGCAGGAAGGCTTAGGATTTTCTCCAAGTCCTTGTGAATTTCCAGTCTGGAAAAGCCCATTCCCCGGTGTGTCTTTACTGACACCTACATGTGATGGCAGGCATTTAAAGCACACTGGCTATCTCAGGTTCTTGCATTGACCAGTATACAGGTTATCAGTTCTGCTGTCTACACTGATAGACAACCAAATATGAACGGTGTGACCAATGTCTGATCATGTAACCATTGATTTGCATTGAATTTGGGGAGAAATAAAAACAAAACAGATAGAAGGTGAATTAGTTAGCTCACTTTCACCGTTAACCTTTCACTAAGGCCCATTTACGCTTCTGTGTGAAAGCTACGGCCTAATTCACATACGTATTTGCACAGTGACACACCCAGCCTTGCCCATTTGGATAGTGCCCCAAGAACTGCAATCCTACAAATTTGCAAAACATTAACAGATGATATGATGATGTTTCGTGTCACCATGCACCTGGTCTATTTTTGGTCATGAGTGCAATGATACTCAACATGAAACCTACTCATATCTACTCTTAAAAGTTATTGCTTTTGAATACGATGAGTCACATAGCTGAACAAAATGTCGTTCAATGATACAAAATATTCTCATATTAATCCACACATTTATAGAGAGCAGACATCATATGCACATCGGAAGTGTACATGGTGAAAGTGTGCATCTGCATGTTCACATAACAATGATGAATGGGTATGGGCCTATTCTGTGTCACACTGAGGAAACTGAACTATTTTAGTGACATCATGCAGAAAATGTATGCAACAAGAGGGTAAAATAAAAGCCACAAAAGGTATTTCAAATGACAGTTTTACTTGTTCAAACACATTATAGGTACAGTACAAATAATGAAGATGAATAAACAAGCTCTAGAATGGCGATGTACAGTATGCTACACATACATCATGTTCATAGATTAAGAAAATCACAACTGAAGCACACTCACCAGCATACTTCTTGACAGTAGGTGGCATTAGAGAGGTCATCCGTAGTAAGGCAATAGGCAACTCTATGTATGGTAACTGTACATAGGTGGAGCTATACTGTACATGAGATCATTGGGAGGACAATGTGACAGACAGGCTATTCCAAAAAGCAGGACTTATCAGGCTGCTTGCGGATATAGATGATCAGCTGACTGCGGCTTGTCCATTCCCACAGTAGGAGGTGAGAGGGATCCCCAAAAACAGGTTAGCCGCTGTCACACGCACAGTGGAATTGGAAATTGGCACAATGTGCGTTAGTCAGTGGCTTACCTGCTTTTAGATTTTATTGAAATAGTCCAAATACGACCTGAGAAGTAAATACACAAGAGCATAACAATAATAATAATAATAATAATAATAATAATACAACATTGTACAATGCAAAGTATGTATCTTCCCATTTACAGTAGGCTAAATGTAATTTGTTGAATCAGATATTTAGTTTACATATTAAGCAAACATATCGTTTTAGCTGCCTTTCAGAAAATATGTTAGCCCTTTTAATATCACCTGTCATGAAGCTCCAAAATTATGAATAATAAAATATATACAGAGAAGCATAAAACAGTCAACGCATGTTTAGCACACGCCTATGTATTTATTAATTGTATTTATGTGCAGTCTACACACACACACACACACACACACACACACACACACACACATCAATATTTATTCGGCATATTATAATTTAATAATAATTTTGGCTGGTGAAAAAAGATACTTACCGTGATCCAAATTTTCTTCAGATTAATTAAAATAAATGTTAGGGGAGAAGCTCTGTGAAGTATATCTATACAAACGACGTATTTTCTCTCTCTAATGTTTCCATAGAGCATGTAATTTAGAAGCAAGAAGAAACACATTATACACTAACGCAGAAGTTCAGTACACTTGCTCTATCCCATTCCTGCCCACTCCCCTGCATCTGCAACCTGAACTGGTTATGGAAATATACAAAAAACTGGCACAGTTAAAACCCAATGGCATGGCTAGTTGTGTTAAAATGGCCCGCCCATCAAAGAAAACTGACCATTCATAACATTTTGAAGGTGGGTTTAACGTAACGGTCACGTTAGATTAAATATAAAGGAATAGTTGGGGTGCGGCGCGTTCACTTTTGCACGTCTTACATTAGGAACAAACCATTTTTACGTCATTGGCTTTTATTCCTGTGCTATTATTTTCCACAATTAAGAAAACACTCAAATTAAATGTTTTCTACTTAGCCCAAATGTAATGCAACATTTGCATTTGAAGGTACACAGCATTCTTTTGAATAATTTGAAAACCGGAGTACGACCCCTTCCAAAAAAGGTAGTTGAACTCGGCTTACTTGTGTACAGTGTTGCCATGAAGAGAGTGTGGCTGTGCACGTACCAAATATGCAGTAGGCCTACGCGAGTAGGCTAGTGGTGGAGTAAGAGGGGGCGAATGGCACAGTGTGCTCAGGGGTGATGGGGTAGTCCAGTAGCTGTCTACTACTGTAAGAACATTCTCAACTCTGTCGTTTGCCTGAGGAGAGTACAACGATGGCCGCATAACGATCATGATACAATTGTTTCCAGTTGAAAACAATCAATATAATAAAATAAAAAAATGAATAGGTCTATCCCATCATGTCATTAATATAATGTAGACTTTAAAACTGCAGATTTGTGTTGAAATGTTAAGAGCCATATTGTATAGGCTATGAGAATGAAATACAAAATACATGGATGTAACTATAGCCAATAGTGCATAGGCCTATCTAGCTAATGGGAACAATATATTCCCACACTCACAGACAGTTCACAAATCTTGATCGCGACTTAACTTTTATTGGTTTGCATGCATTGTTGGCTAGGCTATGCTATTATTAAACACATAATTCAGTCAACAATTAAGTGAACCTAATGTGTCACTTTAAATTCTAACTGGGTTATGGACATGCCCTTTTAGACTACTAGGATAATTAGGATGGTTTGATCACGACCATGCATATTCGTTCATTTATAACACACATAGCCTACTAAGACTAGGCCAATGTCCAGAATAACAAAAACATTTTTAAAACGATATGTAGTTTACTGAGATAACATATTTACAATTTTGGAATATGTAAATAAAAAATATATGGACAGTTTAGGTTGATGGTTTTCTCTCATCATTAGCAAACGCGTGGCTTTATATTATCGACACTGTACCTTTAAAAGGTTTACTGTGACTTGAGTGCGCTCGGCCATTTCCGTGATTCTGTCCGTATCCAGCCGGTGGTGTCACTCAATCGCTAATACTCCAAATTATTCAAAACATGCCTCACACGACTGAGTAGGGTATGTTTAAAATGTCATTTATATGTTAAATAGGACGTCGGCGTCAAATAATCCTAACTGAATAGTTTTGCACATATCTAGAAATGCATATCACACTAAAAATACTAGAATAAGACTGCAATTGACATTGCTAAATTTAGCAATGCTCCGGCTAACGTCTATGCTAACATTTATAGCTAACGCTAGCTACCGTATTGTAGCTCGTAAGCCTTTATCTGGGCAGCTAACAAGACACAGGACAACAAGCCTAATATTCTTTCCGAATCAGATCTATTTAGCTTTTTCTATTAAAGGGCAAACATCGCACGTCTGTTTTATTGCCGTGGTTGTGTCTTGTATGTTTACAAATGCAGCATTGAGCCCAACGCACTCGTAAGGCTAGGTACTGTAGCAAATGTAAATGAAACGATTACAGTGCAATTAACGTGAACTGTTTCTGATTTAATAACCTGATAACACATAAAATAGTAACTGCAATAAAATATAAATATATGTTCATTCACGTCCATATAACCAAGTTGGCCAATCGTGACCCTGTGTTTATATTAAATGGCTGTGTAGATAATTTCCCACATAATGATTTAACTTGTTTTTTTAAATATCCTTAAGGAATAAGGCAAACATCATCTTGTGGTGTCTTATAAAATTCAAAGAAGAAACAATTTCATTGCTCCCTGTTATTCTAAAGGTTAGTACCTTGAACATGCATGTAATTTATGCGCATGCTTCTAAACAAAAGCTATATGTTGTGTGACAGATGCCATATCAATTGTAAGTTAAGTGTACATGTAGCAACATTGTTGTCTTGCTTTAATATTCATGGTTTGTATCTTCTGCTTTGTATCTTCTGCTTTCTATCTTCACAAGGTTGTTCTGTAAATCATCTGATGGTCAGCCATGGACGAAGATGACAGCCAGGATGAGCTGATCAACAAGACTGCATCCAGGAAGAGGGCTACTTTATGGGCCATCTCAGGTAAACTAGTGCACTGTGTGTCAGATGATTGGAGCAAGACAGTGGCCATCTGCAGCACATCTATATAAAATAAACCCACCAACCTCTCATGCCAGATGATTCTGATGATGCTGAAGAAGACTCAGAGGAAGGAGATTCTGAGAGTGGGGAGGATGATGAGGAAGATCAGCTTGATGGAGAGGGAGATTCTGAAGGAGAGGAAGAGGAATGTAGCGATGGCAAGTATTTGTGAATATAATGTACTGTATATCACCACATATTTTTAAAATCTTTCCCTGTTTTGATGGTCAAATGTTTTCTATACATGTTATGTAGTCTATGTTGAATAAGACCCCACAAGTCCACCTTCTCTCTATAAGATTAGCCCAGTAGGAGAAATATGTAAAAAAAAATATATATATATTTTTAACTTTATCATAATACAATTGTATAAGAGCAGCTCTCAAACATTTACGACCGGGATCTCTGTGAATGTTTACCCGCCCTAGGAGCACTTACATGCGGGCACGGAGCGGGCCACACAAAGCCATGCATTAGACCAGGGGTGCCCAACCTTTTTTAACCCAAGATCTACTTTTCAAGTAGCCAACCTCCCGAGATCTACCAGTCCAGTGTCAACATCGTAAACCCACACACATCGTTTCCAGCTTGCAGTAACTAACCTTACAACACTATTTCTTGTTGTCACACAACTACTAGACATCAGAACACAAACCCTCCCTCTCTCAAACACACAGAGACAAATTCCTCTCACACAGTTGCCAGTGCGCTATAGCTTTCTCTCTCTCTCTCTCTCTCTCTCTCTCTCTCTCTCTCTCTCTCTCTCTCTCTCTCTCTCTCACACACACACAC
>JAODOY010040225.1:0-19081 GCA_025399855.1 Forbesichthys papilliferus
TCACAATCTGTCATGCGTATAGTAATACTTTACTATAGTAAATAACACGTTGTTAGTAAACAACATTTTTATCCTCTAGTCTACAGGCTCTTCGGCAGGTTAAAGAAACCAGGCCAGCACACTAAATAGATCACTGTCCTACTTATGACTTATGCTTACCCCTGGATTGCAAGAGTACCTCTAATCAGCCTAGATGGATCAGCCCATGGAGAGATTAAATATAGTTAAGCCTGAAAGTTGTCAAATCCCAGTGTTTCGTGATCGTTGTTCTGGGTTCACAAACACGCTTCTATAAAGATACTCTTGGACTATAAAGTAGTTCACTGTTTGTTGGGAAACACAGCTTGCTATGTTTCTAGAGGAGAGAGCATCGTTACCATGTGCTGTCAACACCACAAACCTGAGTGATTAATGCAGATCTCCACATAGCAAAACGTACCGAGCTCTGCATTCTTCTTGTGTGTATAGCTGTATATAAAAGCAAAGCAAAGATGCAAATCACTTGTTGCTTATTGATTCAGCATAACCTGCATTACAATGTAAAGGTGTAGTCTGTGATAAATACACATTCTGTCAAAATCACTCTTATTCATTCTCTGTGCGTGCTGGAAAAAAATGATCCTGTACTTCTACACAGCCCTGGCTCCGTAAATAGGAATGTAAACAAAGTATGCAGCACTGCACAACAATACCCTAGGCTTTGCAAAGCATTTCCAATGTGTGGGGCGGAGCTTCTGAGGGAGAACCCTATGGCATTGAAGGGAGAGGTGTTTTTGTTTTTGATTTGAGTTTGAAGTTAGCAAGCGTTGTGGCGAATGACCGACTCTACTGTTAAATAGTCTTCTTTTCTCACAGTCTGAGAGCAAACCAGCTGTTTTGACGCCTTCTCAGCTAGTTTGATTTCAATTATTATTATTCCCACGTGCACGTAGGCATGTAATTAGCACGTGTAATCAGAACAAGTAGAGCCAGCAGCTCATGTGTTTTTATTGGCTCTTTTCTTCCTCCCAGATCCTGTGGACCTTTTCCATCTTCCTGGAGGCGGTAGCCATAATGCCACAGCTCTTCATGATCACAAACACAGGCGAGGCTGAATCCATCACCACCCATTATTTGTTTTTCCTGGGTCTCTACCGGACGCTGTACCTGGCCAACTGGGTGTGGCGTTACCACCAGGAGGGCTTCTTCGATCAGATTGCCGTGGTGTCTGGCATTGTGCAGACTATCTTTTACTGTGACTTCTTCTACCTTTATTTCACAAGGGGTGAGTATAATGTCACCGTGGTGACTCGGAAAATGGCATGTCTGCATCAGAGCCATGTAAAGAGAGAGTCGCGGCAATCTCCGTTCACTCCAATGGACCGTTTTTTTCACAGCATCGGAGCCTCAAAATTGTTCCCGGAAGATACTTAAATACTAAAAGTACCCTAAAAATGATATTTTAAATGTAAATCGGTGCATTGATTAACCACTAATTACCAAAACATTTGAATCATTCAAATTGCCCACCAATTACTTCCTGGAACTATTTTGCCATAGATTGAGCCTCTCCATGAACCATGTGACAGTTGAAAATGTCAAACTTCCATTGTCCTAATTCACTCTTTCCATGGCTCTGGTCTGCATGTAATTAAATAGAGCATGTTGCTGTTCCAACATTGTATTGATCCCTGAGGGGACATTCAGCAGATTTATTATTAGAGTAATTTTTGACCCTTTCTCCCTTTTAGAGAATAACATTCTGTGTCATTTGGTGCACTGCATGTTTGACCATGCCCTAATGGCTATCTCACTGGGAGTGGGTGGGTAGCTAAGAGATGATTGGTTACTAAAACCTATATAATTATTTTTATTTCGCTGGCTTCAGTAATTCTGGACACAATTCCAGAAATGTCTCTTTTTAATATACAACGCCAACACAACAGACGAGTGCAAGTAAGAGCAGTGAGAAGCTTGTGAGGTTTTGATGCCATAATGCAGGTCCTTATTGTTATTCCTTCTCTTTCTCCTGTAACTGTTTACAGTGCTTCGAGGTAGTGGAAGGATGAGCCTGCCTATATCTGTTTAGTGTGTGAGTGCCATTGAGAACAGCCACCATTGTGTGCCTACTACACTGCAGCAACAGAGCCATTCACTTTCAGCTTTAGCAATGGAGGTGTGTGAGCGCACAACTTAGGGTGTTTCTCAATGTCAAGAAAGGATCCTTGAAGGCTGGATTTCAAGGATGCCACGTCATCAAATATCGACAAAGTACCGTTCCAATGTCTAGGATGTTTTAGAGTTCTACCAAAGACTCAGTCCTTCGATCAGAGGATTTTGAAGGATGCATGCTGTATCCTTCGCATTGTAAAAATACCCACAATCCTGTGCGAACGTCAGAAGAGGAGAGATTGTAAAATGGCGCAAAATGAAACCAACAACAAAACAGCACAATCCATTGTTTTTTCAAGTGTTATTAAAAAACGAAACGCACGGTTTAATTAAGCATAATGATTTTGAAGGTGTGACTTTTTTTTGAATGACGTCATCTTGCACACTAGCTAGGAAGGACCCGACTAGAAAGGCACTTGGAAGGATCCGTCCTACCAAGGAAGCATCCTTGACATTGAGAAACAACCATAGTGTCTTGTTAGTACCGTGTGTTAGCTTGCGTGTGTGCGTGGATAACCGTAGCGGTTAAAAAGATGGAATGTGGTCTTTTTCTTTGTGATACAAAAGTGCTGTTTGAATTGTGTCCCTAAAGTGCATGTGGAATGGCGATACTGTATGAATTTGTTATTTTCTTACTGTCCATAAATGCTGAGAAAGTGTTGCCAATAGATAAGTGCCTCACTTTGAGTCAGATTAATTGTTGGACTTATTTACAAATGCTGTAAATATAATTGGTTGGCACATATTGTATAATGCTCAGGTGCATAATTAAATCTTTGTTTATGTAACTTATGTTTTGGTATTGTTCAGCCGATACTATTGTTACTCATTGATGTGTAAATGTTTGAAGTCTGACCAAACATTACTTCATATTTACCAAGGTTAGAATATATACATTAGTTACACCCAGACGTTTGTACAGTATGTGCCTGTTTTCTTCTGTATTTGTGCATATATCAGACAGTGAAACAACATAGTCGATCATATATTTTTATGTAGTCTTTTTATTTAACTTGTATGTTGTTTTTGTTTTTTTTAAAGGGAGCAAAAAGGGCTAAACATTTAGTAATTTCATACAAACAGCCAAAGATTTAACCATTGAATGAAGTAGAGAGAGTGTCATGCATGATCACCATATCTAATATATATTAATTTTATCTTAACATACTGGTATTAAAGGTACCATATCATTTCACTACGGTTAAGCAATTTAAAGAAGTTAATTTCTAATAGGCCTGTGGTTTTAAAAGGCCCATTTCTGTAGCCAGTGTTTGTATTTAAATTAAACTGTTTTTATTTGCTGCTGTATTGGAATTGTGTGGCATGCAATGCAGGGCATTTAGTGATGTACAAAAAGCTGAAAATCAGAATGGCTTGTGCAATCCTGTTGGGGGTTTTATAGTAAACAATGGAAAAATTGAATATGTCTGATATACATAAACTAAATGTATTTTTTTCTTTTGTGATCTTGACAAAATATAGTTTTGTTTGAAACAAACTAATGTGGTATATATTACAACTGAGTGGTATAAATACAATGTCTGCATGTGTTATTTGTTGGTGGTCCTCCTGAGTCATTACAACACACCAGGATGTTCGTCCTTCTTAAGATTAGCCTAAACACACTTCAGCAACGGGCTCAGATTTTGTTTGTCGGTACTCAAAAAAGAAACAAATGAGGTGCTGCTAGCAGGGCACAGGTATGACACGCACAATACAACTGACTGCTAATGAGGAAAGAACAATGCTACCACACAGAGTCCATGGGTTGAGTTGAGGTCCAAGGTAAACAACTTGAGGTGCATTACTGTCAGATATAGGCCTACATTTAAAACAATGGTGGTGCGGCTTTTGCTGAAAGTGGTTTCTTTCCAGAGATAGGATGAAATTGTATTTTGCATGTAACCTCTACTGAACGCTACATATCTACTGCTATACTTTTAATATACTTACTATGATGTAACGATAGGCTATTAGTTCTTAGTAGGGATGGCACGATCTAGTTTTTTCAGTCCCGATATCGATACTGATCCGGCATTTTCGGTATCGACTGATACCGATCCCATTCCAGTGTAAAATTTTTTAAAGTTTTAAGTTAAGTTGCAAAGTAAATGACAGCTAATCGTAGAAACCTGCTGCTGATAGAGTGGCCTGGGTAGGTTAGATATGGCTGATGCTTGACATTAGACCTATGCGTGTACATTTATTTAATTGGATTAGCTCCATTGCTCGGTTACAACTGTCCAGTTGTCACCGATACGATCAAGCCAGTATCGAACCGATTTCCGATCTCGGTATGTATCGGTGCCATCCTTAGTTCTTAGCACACCTACGGTGGTGTTATCACTGGCTCAGTGCTTAATGGGTAGCTGCTATGCTTACTCTTAACCATCACGTCAGTATTATAGTGATGAAGTCATGGGTGGCTCCTCACTAGCCTCAGTCAGTGCAGTAGACCTTTGCGGTGTTTATATAGGACTTTGCTCCCTTCTCTCACAGCCCCGCCCACCACTTTGACAGCTGAGCTGATTGACAGCGGCGTGGCGGCTAGTGCCGCTGCCTTCTCTATCACCTTGGCCTTTTTCAAGGCCTTCCCTTTCCCCTCGTCCTTCCCCATGATCCCCGCACCTTCCGCCGCCCCCTTCCCGAGCGCAGTCACCAGCTCGCACCAGAAGAGCTTCTCAGCCCGCTTCCTGTTTGCCTCTTGCTCCTCCTGCGTCCTGCCTTCCTTGGCTGTCTTCTCGGTCCTCCTCTCGAACCCAGCTGCCTGGTCCTCTTGCTCCCTTCCTCCCAGAATCCTCTCCCGTAACTCCCCGACGGCCCTCTCTGCTTGATGGAACATGTCGTCGCTATAACAACCGCCGCCGTTCTCTGCCACCATTTCGTCTAGCTTCTCCAGCAGCTGGGCGACCTGCCGCGACCGTCTATCGGCAGAGTCCTCTCCGCCGAGACCCCCGCTGTTGTCCAGCACGTGGCAACGCCCCCGGCAACTGCGGACAAACGCAGACAGCTCGTCGCTCTCTCGCAGGAAGTCCTCGACGTGCTTGTCTTTAATCTGGTCTCCCCAGGTGAAAAGAACCAGGGTGTATTGGCTTGCTCCTGGTCCAAACGTTGCCCTCGTCCACTCCAAGGCATCTGTAGCCTCCTGGGTGAACCTGCTGGTGACGGGGAGGGTCACTAAGAAAGCGTGGGGTCCCGGGGCGGACAGGGCCACGCATCGACCCACCTCGGAAGTCACCTCTCCAGGGTAGAGCCGCGTGTGGAAGAACCCTGGCGTGTCAATCAAGGAGATGCTCCGCCCACACACAGTACCTGTCTGTCTGTCGCACTGAGCTGTAACAGAGCGCGGTGAGACGTCGACTCGGAACGCCTGGCGTCCCAGGATGGTGTTTCCAGAGGAGCTTCTCCCTGTGCCGGTCTTTCCCAACAGAACAACCCTCAGGTGGTCACACACTGCTGATGCTGAATCACATGCTATGACGCAATATGGAAAACAACAGTATTATAAATACTACCATATTTATTATTATATTAGAGTAACACCTTTTGTGTAATGAGTGGAGTACAGATACTTCAGGACACGGGTTAATGTTGAATTCAGCAGATTGAGGGATGTGATTTGCATCACTATCTCTATAAGCCTGTGATTCACATGATAAACTACAGTAGGCTATCATGTGCAGGAGCCTATGGCACTAGAATGTGCATACACAGCCATATACTGCATGACCGGGTCGTATTAGAGACAACATACCTTTCGTCGATCCAGCACATTCTAATGACGCCATCCTCCACGATCGTGATGTTCAAATAAACTGATTTTTATAATTAACATATACTATGAAACATGAATTTAGGCTATATTATTTATATAAAATAATTGTCGCTGCGTCGCACTGTTCATTTATTCGTCTACATTTATGTACGACGTCACGCCTTAGTAACATTCACTCGTTTTCTGCCGAACTGCAGGCATTGCGACTCTGCAGCAGCTCATCTAGACTGCAGAGGGCGCTCGCGCTTCGCCAAAGGCAATGGCCAATGCATACATTGTGTTTTTGGCCCATTTATAATTCGAGAGCATTTTCGTTATTAGCCTATATTATTAATTATATAATTAATTAAAGATACCTGCATCCAAAAATGTAGGTAAATAATGTAGGCAGCTATTTTAATCAAACGTAAGAAAAACTGATTTTCCTGCCATTCAAATTATTGAAATTAAAAAAAATTTAAAGAAATCAAAAATGTTTTAATTGTAACAACCTTAAAAGCAAACACATCTATTGTTACAGGTGATGAACTGGGTACAAGACACATCATGAATGTTAAAGAATGGGACATACTGAAACATTAAATCATATTAAGCCTAGGTGAAGTGTTGAGAAACTACAATTTAATTTTCAGTCATTGTATTAGTAACAACATTGTATGTTCATATCTAGTATAAACAGTGCAAAAATGTATGTTCATGCTAGCTATGCAAACTGGAACATGAGACAAAATAGCATGTTAAATGTTAAATCTAACACATTACATGCATACAAAAAGCTATTATTACAGATTCTGTCATTATTGAAGACCTAAACCCTTTTCTATCTAACCCCTTTAGTAGAGAAATACTGATGTCGTTGACTGATCCCTTATCACAATCTGTGCTTCCGTCTTGAGTTTAATGTTCTCAAACCAGTGTTAATGTGCACACTCTGTGACACTATGCCCGAAACAAAGATAAATATCGCAGCTCTGATGCTATTCCAGTAACCCCCCCCCACCCCCCCCCCCTCACCACACACACACACACACACACACAAAGAGTAGGCAGCTAGATCTCCGTGTGTGTCAGGATGGTGTGTGAGAGGAGCTGACCCACTCCACCTGGTTTCTCACTGTGGAAAACGTCCCGTTGTTAGGATCTTCTGCCTTTGCCAGGTCAGAGGTCACGGCTGTTGTGGCAGTACCAGTGGCGTTGGTTTTAGCAGGGGCAGTTGAGTCTTGGTCCAGTAAAACTCTGTCCTCATAACATCTCTCTGCCAAACCAAGCTCCGATGTCATATCGATTTCTGAGTGCGAGAGACTCTCGGCTCCATTGATCAGTTCTGAGTTCACCATATCAAAGAAATGACAATTTTCCCCAATATCTAATCCAAAATTCTCAAACATATCTATCATGGATTGTGCCATTGGCTCACGGACACAAGTGTCTTCCTTTTCCGTCATCAGGCTGATCTTAGGCAAGATGTCCGCCAATGCCCTTGTCTCCACTGGCTGGATCATCTCACTGATGCTGGAAGAGAAGCTACGTTCATCTATGTAGGGCATCGCTGCAACCACACCATGACATCCCACGTCCTGTTGGACGGCCTTGGCTGGTTCTATTCCAGATGGGCTTATAGTGCTCTCACGTCCTAATTCTGTTTGGGTGATGCTGGCCAGGTCTAAAGCCGGTTGGGAGCTGATGTCCAATGGGTAACCGCCTTTAGCCATGCCCTCTATTAGCACTAGAGAGGCAGAGGTTTCTCTCTCTCCCAGGTCCTCTGCTGGCATGGAAACCTCAGCACTCACTATATTTTCAGGGATACTTGCTTGACTCTCTAAAAAGAAAACGAGATAAAAAGACATTTAACAGTTACAAAGAGATAAAAAGTAAAGACATTTAACAGTTACACACACACACACACACACACACACACACACACACTTGCATACGCACGCACGCACACACACACACAGAGCATCCGGAAGATATTCACAGTGCTTCACTATTTCCACATTTTGTTACGTTACATCCTCATTCCAAAATGGAAAAATTTATTAAAATATTTTTTGAAATGTTATTTATTAAAAGTAAAAAAACAAAATCCCATGTACATAAGTATTCATAGCCTTTGCTCAAATAGCTGAAGCGCCTTTGGAAGCACTTTCTGCTTCAAGTCATATAATAACATACGAAGATCTACCTATCTTAGAAGACAACAGTGGCTCTCCACCACCATCATCATCATCATCATCATCATCATCGTACCTGAGACAGTCCAGTGTATCTGATGGGGCCAGCTCAACCTTGCACTCCGACTCTCCTCCACCTGGGTGTCGGGGGGTGGAGCTGTGTGGCCTCCCATCACAGGGCCGAGAGGCACAGCTCCCACCCACTGCCGCGATCGGACGCACTGTAGACAGTCCATGATCCACCGGGCGTCTCGCCACACCGCATCCAGGCGCTGTATGAACAAGACAGCATTGTTTTATATGAACATTACATGCAGTCAACGTGTTTATGTTCATAGAAAACAATAAAAACAAACGTAATATAAAGCTTATCAAACGAGCTGAAGAACCAGTTATTTACTTGTTTACTTATTTACATTTGGAGACACAGTGCTTAATGGTGAACTGAAACAAGCAATGTTTTAGACCAAAGAAAGACTAAAAATAAATATATGATATAATTATGTTCAATGTACACTCAAATTACAATTAGGTAATTTAGGAAACACTTATTCAAAGCGACTAACAATGATCACATAGAGTGAATCACTTGGTTAACTAGAGTGGATGCCAGTATACAGCCAGTCTAACAGTCGCTGTTTTCTTAGGGGTTGGAGTTGGCCTGCCATGTAACACTTTAAATTTTAACCAGAGACACTATAAGGACTTTGTTTTAGCCTTTACGTAACTATGAAGTCACATTGAGATTAAAGCCTCTTTTACACGTGAGACAATCAGCGTCAGCCTTTGACATTCTGCCGCTCTAAGCAAGACATTAATGATGCTTTGGGAATATCGACGGGGTAAAATATGCTTTAGCCTACAGTATGTCAATGACCCAGCCTATAGTCAGATGATAGCCTACACCTGTTGTCAAATTCACCAATCTCATCGCATTTCGCCATTCTACCCCTCTATGTGCGTGCTGACAAAATGACTCTGTAGCCTACTTCTAAGCAGCCCTGGCTCTGTAAATAGGAAGCCACAAACAAAACCACTTGTTATTGGCTTTGCAATGCATTTCAATGTGTATGGTGGCACTGCGGAGGAATATTGTTTTAATTTGAGCTTAAAGTTAGCCAGCGTTCTTGAGAATGACTGACCCTGCCGTGTCTTTAACCCTGGAAGACCCATTTTAGTCCAAAAAAAATATCACTTAGAGCTCCAAAACACGCTCCCATCCACATTTTTATTTTTAAAGATTACATTTACATAGCCAATAGGTTATATTGTCTTGCCATTAATAGTAAATGTTTTTTTTTTTTTTTAAAGAAACATTTGTAAATGTGTATATTGGAGAGCTAAGTGATGTATATGTATCTCCTTGGGTCTTACAGTGTTTAAACAAGTTCGTTGTATTTACAGCTTTGCACAGACATGTGTCAAAATGCTGCCTCAAAATAATGCCGACCTAGGATGCTACCTAAACTAGCCTAATGAGCAGGAGACAATAGCCAAGACATATTTATAATATTTAGTCACGTGAAGCCAACAGCGTCCATGATCCTACACTGAAAACCACTGAAAGGGGCACGGGCTTTATGTTTGAGTGTAGGACCGGACCTGTGAGAGCTGGGTGATGTGACTGAGGCGCTGGCGGCCCTCCTGCACCTCGCTTAGCTCCAAGGCCTCCCTCAGGTTCTGCTGGGCCAGGTGGGTGTCCAGCTCCAGCCTCACCCACGCCTGGCAGTACTGGGACAGGAGGTCTGGCTCGTACGTCCAGAAGTGCACTGGTAGGGCCAGAGTCACAGTTATTCTACATTAGTTCCAGTCCAGTAATGTGACAATAATGGGACAAGAGGCATTTGAGTGCTGATGTTTTAATAGAATAGCGCTGGGATGTGTTATTGTACGTTTCACCTCCCTTTACATGTACGTGCTGTTGAGTGCTGTTGAAAGCACGTAACTGCTTCATTTAAAAGCAACTGGCAGCACAAATAGTAAATGGACTGCGTTTATATATATATGGATGCATGTTTCTGCTGAGGTTAATTTCTGCATCTACTTGCATCCGACCGCTCACCCAGCTCAAAGATCTGCAGCGGCATGGTGAGGCCAGGCTCTTTGGTGCCCACTAGAGGCCAGTAGCTGGAACTGAAGTCTTCGCTGGGAGGCAGCAACAGGATCATGGACAACCTGTCTCCAAACTGCAGAAGCTCCCGTGTGTACACACCATACTGATATGCCTTTCATCAGAGAGAGAGAGAGAGAGAGAGAGAGAGAGAGAGAGAGAGAGAGAGTCAAATGGAGAAACGTATACATCGGACATATTGTGTAACCAGGCCACGCCCCATTGGGAAGTGTTCTCAGACATTTCCTCCTACTCCTGGTTCACCCTTCTGGACAGAGCTTAACCAGTCGGCGTTGCTACAACTGTTTTGATCGCCTCATCTGGCTCTACCACCATTTAGAAACACGCTTAACTTCAACGTCATCCCACTAACCCACGCTGATCGGTCTGCCAGCAGGGTGGCTGTGCGAACGCTAATTTCCAGACTGTAATATCAGCGAAAAGAAATTGAGCTGAGCGCAATAGTCGGGCAGAGCCAGGCTACCGTAAATATATTAACAAATACCTCCAAAATCTTATGTCTGTGCGGACGTGTGCGTTAACTGCACATGTGCAACAGGCTGAAGCCCACTATAGACGGCAATGGATGTCCCACAATGCTCACAAATGTGTTCTAAGGATATAACACACGTACTGCATCTTCCCTCTTAGTTACACCAATATCTTTCACGGGAAATAATGTGTGCACGTGTAAATCGTAATTATACATATCGCTAATTCCAAAGCACGTTTTCTTACACAGAAATAGACGTGCGCATGAAGAATACTTTGAACAGCCTGAGCGCTCATCTGTGCTGACGATGCTACGCATTTAGTAGTATACCTGAGTTTTTAATGCCATGTATGGTATATTTTATTTTTATCTGTATTCATTAACACCGTCTACATTTTTATATTACATACTGTATTATTCTAATAGTGTGAATCCAAATTATTACACGTTCAACTCAGGTTGTGCATGAATTACAAAGCCACTTGTAGTAACCACTTTTACCCTGTGTAGGGGGATGTTGAGCTTTGTCAGGAGGAGGGCGACTGCTGCTCTCAGTGACCTGGCGAACTCCAGCAGCCCGCTGCTCTCCGTCGTCCTCTCGTTTTCGCCACTAAGCGGACTCTGAAGGCTCCCATTGGCTGTGGTGAAGACGTGGCTCTGCAACCAGGCCCACTCGTCCCTGTCACACAGCAAGGCAGACACCACCAGCACCGTCAGGGCTAGCTCAGCTGCCGGTGAGAACGGAGTAGCTGCTGCTTCATGACGGAGACTCATTGACGTTCCGTTGTCGTCAATAATCCCAACATCAATATGCCTTTGTTATTCGGAACTCTGACTTAGTATTGACTTAGTAAAACGTGTGTGTGCTTTATGTAACTGCCTTCCCCGCGGTTTGTCAATTGTAATGTTATATTCCGTAATGACCTTAATGTTCCATAATGACCTTAATAGATATCAGTGTTCTTTTTTTTCACCCCCCTAGGTTATCTAGGTGGGTGTTTAGGTGAAAGGTCTAATAGGGGTTAAAGGTCAGGGTGTTGTGTCACCTGGTGACGTGAGCATTGTGGCGGACCCGTGCGTGGCAGAGGAGATTGGGTAGCCTCTGGGGCACCAGAACCCTGATCTGGTCCACGGAGCTGCACAGCTTCAGGATGCCCACGTAAAGGCCAGGCTGTGCCCACTGGACACTGTGTCTGTGGAAGGACAGCTTTTCCTTTGGGAAACGAGACAAGACGGATGCACGTGCACGTTCAACCACTTTCATTGGTTTATATCTTGTATCTGTTACTGTTCCTTAATACGTTCCTTAGTCCTGTTCCTAAATGACATTAGTTTGACATTGATGGTCTATACAGCGCTGTGCTAGTGTGCTATTGCACACACATACGCACGCACGCACACACACACACACACACACACACACCTTGAGCTGATCAATGAGGGTGTCCATGGCGGTTGGCTCAGGCAGCAGGGTGATTTGGCTACAGTTCTTTTCAAGATGTGAGATGGGAGCCCAGTGGAGCGGTGGGTCTGGAGGGCTTAGAGAGCGGCAGAAATGAGAGAAGATGGAACGCTAGACCACTATCTGCAGACGTGTTGATAATTTGTTCCAACTACAGTATAGACTAAAACCCCAAAAGAGGAGATCCACTGAACTCCAAACTATAGCAGATAAAGATGGCTAAATCAGCCCGTTAAAGTCCCTACAGCATGTTTCTGTTTACTCTATATTGTGTGTTATGTTTACGCTGATACAAAATCAGTTAAAGCATGTTGGATGTGGTTGGTTTCCTTAGATAATGTGCTTATTGGTAACTACATTTAGTAATGTTCTCTCAACAAATCTGCTTTAGTTTCAGCAAAACATATGACTCCATTAGCAAGAAGGTAATGCTATGCTGAAGCCTCACTAGGGAAGGTGGGGAAACGCTTTGACAGTCACAAGTAGGACATTTCCTTGCCGGTCCTTCAGTGGTTCGTAGTACACCTGGCCAAGGTCTTCTGTCCCCAAGGATGACTGAAAGCGGGGGAAAGGTACAGCGGAATCACAACCAAAGAAATGGGACTGAAAGAATGCCATCATAAGATGAATCCAGCATTAGAGGTGGCAGCCGGAGGCGACGATAGGAATAAAAAAAAAAAAGAGGCTATTATCGGGCTTCTGCGTTCAAGCTTGAGCTGCTTGAGACCCACCTGCAGTTGTGAAATGGCTCTGAGAATGCTATGTCTGTTCTGAAGGAGGGATGATGATGAGGAATGGGCAGAGGACAGAGCCTGCTGGAGCCAGGGCACCTGCTGCCATGCGTAGGACAGCTGTAAGAAACATGGAGATGAATGAACACCTCAAGGCGCAAACACAGTTTTACATAGCATAACACAACTTAACATACTGGACAAAACATGGATGCAGGAGAATTAATGGAATGACCAGCAGAAATATAAGGGGGTGGTGTGTGTATTTGTTAGCGAGAAGTTGTGATGTATGTCATGTGTATATTGGCCAAATGTATCTCTCAGGTTTGTAGTGAAACAATCGTTTTTCTGAAAGCAGTTCCATGCGATGGGAATTTCATGGAGACTGCTCAGGAAATGTTTACACATAGATCTACTATAACAATAGCATGCCCAAGCAAGACTGAAATTACTGAAATTACACTAGCTTTTACACACCACCACCCACGTCCCGAGAAGTATTCGGTATACTAACATAAAGTAAGAATGTAATCTGTACACTTGTCATTACCTGACTGACAGCTCACCTTGGCAAACCAAATAAAGTCCTGAGTGAAAGACGTGGAACAGCATTGTATCTCCACCAATGGAAGCTGGTCTTCTGCAGTTAATAGAATGTTTTCCTTGTGATAGAACACGGTTGTCAGGTACACACCCCTTTGGAAAATAAGTTTGAATAAAAGATAAAAGAAAGGAAATGTGGATAAAGAAGGGACTGAATGTCCTAATGACTTCTGAATTTGAAAAACACAGACAGATAGAAATTGAGTGTGTCATTGGTAAGGTAGGTAGAGGTCATACATCATTTACTTATAGCCTAAGTAATTAAATGTGATGCATTTGCAGCTGTTACCTTCAATATTATATTATCAACATATAAACAAGATTATTATATTTCTGTTCACAGGCGGCAAATTATCTTAAAATACATTTGAATTGTTGCTGTTAGTCTTCAATGCACAGCAAAGTGTAATTCTTTGCATGCACGACTGTACTTGGCAAAACGCATCAGGCGTCCTTGCCAGATTTTCTCTGATGCTGCACTGACTCAGGCTAGCATACTACTGCATATTTCATGTGCTTCTTGCTGTAATTTCCCAATTATGGAAACTTTGGATACTATGGAAACTTTCCAATTATTAAAACAGTTTTCTAGCTGTAGAAACCCAGATGAATTTAACATTGTTACATATGATATATACTGTGTGACATGTGACACTGCAGAGCCACAAGTTAAATAGGGAGGAGTGACGGCACGCTACCTCTGCAAGAGACGAACAAACTTGGTGGCTGAATGAAACAGCTGCTTGATGCCTCGAGACATGGACATACGCTTGCTTGGGCACTGAGACCTGCAGCTCTCTGTGGAGAGGAAGGTGAGATTACAATATGGACTCCTTGTTGTCTGCATCTACTGTACAATACAATTGTCTAGGTGGACAGGTGAACATTCTGTTCCTTTTGTGTACATTCTGCATACAACATCAGCAGAAGTGAAGGCATCCTGATGAAACAAACAAAATGATTCCACTGTGCAATGAGCCTGTTATACTATATGTATAACATTATGCACTATATGTACTGTTTATGTATATATGGTCCTTGTATAACATATGCGAGGACCCCAATGTTCTCGTTTCAAGGTACACTCCTTTGTGTTCTTTGTAGTAAAAACATGTTTGGGTTTGCTTAGAAGCTCCAAGAGCATCCTAATCCTCACTTGAGTTGTGAGTGGCACTCCTCTAGTCCTTCTGCACCACTCAAAATCTTCTCTACCTACCTTTACGGTCACATAACCTTCATGCAACAAAGACAAACATGTGATTCAATGAACGCAGTCTTCTGTAAGGGCTGGGGCACAACTTTTTGTCAAGTTCGCAGAATGTCTCCTCGCGGGCCCACTAGCTTACCGTTCTATGTGCGTGCTTCTGAAGGAGCACCGTATGGCATTGAAGGGAGAGGTGTTTTTGTTTTGATCTAGTTCAAATATCATCAAGCTTTCTCCAGAAAGATGTACTATACCTTCAATGCAGAGGAGTGTGCCTTCAATACGAAAGACTGATAGATTGCATCTTTGATCTTTGATTACCTGAGCAATATCCCCCGTAATGTGGTTCCTTGGTTTGGTCCAGCAGCTTCTTCAGGCCCTCCTGGTTCCTCAACTGTGACTTCACACCAACACATTCTCTCCAGCCTGAAGGAGAGGCCAATAAAAGAAAAACAATATGGCAATTTGCCTTTAAAGCAAATCAGATAAAATCACTTATTTTCTAAGACAGTCCTTCTGGTTGTACTTTTGATTCGCCTAGCAAACCATGTTATGGGGCCGCAAACGCTCAAGACTCATGAAAGACTGTCTCTCTTTTAATTAAATGAAACGTCTACTTTAATAACAATTGCTGAAAACTCAGAGGATTCCTATAGAGTATGTTTATATTCTTCTGTGAGTTATTAAATTAAATCACAGCATTTTAGTTTAATGGGCAGTAGAACAGATAATAAAAGCAGTTAAGGAAGGAAGGGATGACAAACTATCAAGATTACAGAGTCAAATAAATACTCACACGATCTTTTAGTCTACTGAACCAAATTAAAAAGCAAATCACTGATCTACTACCACTAAGCCAGACAGTATAGCAGATCTGTCATCTTTCACAGCAAGAAAAGTGTCAGACAGGTAATTGCATTTCTCCGGGGGCACATGCAAGTCAAACATACAGAATGCCGATTCAGTCATCAAGGGCTGCAGTTCAGTGTACTTACAGGAGGGGGCAGCACTCATTGGAGTAGAACACTGCGGTGGGCCCCAACCTTTTACATTGTAGGCACTTGCTCTCACAAAGTAGGCCACTCCCTGCATTTAGGCGAGCATCAGATCATTACCTTACAGTAACCTCGTGAACAGCCCACTGCAGGGCAAATACATCACACATCACACACGGCACTTATTATTTATTCATCTCGTTAAGTCAATCAAAAGTAGGCTAATGCCTGATTTTCCACCGGGCGCGTCTCTGTTCTGTTGCGACCCGTTCTTGCTCCGTCATCTGCACTGCATCTGCGTCACCGGCAGCGTGTCAGAAGCGTGTTGTGTTTTCGCCTAGTTTCCATAGCAACAAACCAAACCGAACTCATTGGCAGTTTCAGAAGCTTCCCAGAAGCGTCTCCGTCGAAAAAATAGAACTGCCGCCTATTTTTAGCGGAGCCGAGCGGAGAGCCGTTTCTAGGACGCTTCTGGGACGCTCCTGAGACGCCCCTGAGACGCTCCTGAGACGCTTTGGTGGTTCACTTGCATTGAACAGATCTCCTGTCGGAACGCAACAGAGACGCGCCCGGTGGAAACTGGGGGTCAGTGTTTGCCCCTGGGAATGTACCGTACGGCTCACTACAGGAGATGATGGAACAAGCGTGAGCATGATCTGTGGATGTGTGTTAAAAATATGAATGCTTGGGCATACTTTATCATGGTTTGGGTTGGTGTTTATGGGTTATGTTATGGTTTTGGTGTTACCGTTTTGAGTCCTGTAATGCTACATGTAGGGTTCTTGGTTTCTAGAACTTGGGCCGTGCCAAGGATGCTTGTGAAGCTGGCTGAGGAGCTCCAATCCACTGTGAAAACAGAACAATTCCACTGACAGTTTATTTTCTGGATATCTTAAAAACCCAGCCTGGCTCCGCCCGACTATGCTCCCAGATCAATTTATTTCTAGCGAGATTACAGTCTGGAAACACTGTTTGCATTAGCGTTCGCACAGCCACCCTGCTGGCGGCCCAATGCATGGGTTAGTGAGATGACGTTGAAGTCAAGCGTGTTTCAAAATAATGGTAGAGCCAGATGAGACCATCAAAACAGTTTTAGCAACGTCGATTGGTTCAGCACTGTTCAATAGTTTCAAAATTAACCAGAGGTCTACGCCAAGTAGGAGGATATGACTCGACTGCGAACACTTCCCAATGGAGCGTGGCCAGACCTGTTTCCAAAGTGAATATGGTCTGTTTACACCGGGCTATTAAAACCCTCCCGAGAGAGGCAGATGTTTAGATGTATAGAGTTTAGTAAACTACCAGGGCTTAGTGGGAAATATAATTGAACGTTGTACATTCTCAGGTGTCAAGAATATTCTGTCTGTCTTTATGTTTGTCTGTCTGTCCAACTGTCCATCCGTCCACTCAGCCTATTTAGTCCGTTGATCACCCACCTTTGTAGCGAGTGACCAGCCCAATTGAGTTGCTGTCTTCTCTGATTGTGACCAACAGAGAGGAGGCACTGGTCACCAGTATGGACACATTACTTGGAGGCCTAGGCAGATCTGTGGGGTTAGACAGCAGTCAGATAAGAAGTCATACTAAAGACTTACTGGCTCCTGGTGAGCTTGAAATTCACATTTCGAGAGTGAAAAAGCCGCCTTGCCATCATGCACCTTCAAATGATCTTCAAATTATCAAATGACCTTCAAATTATGTCCTTGAATCGTAAATGAATATGTAATTAAAGGTACAGTCAGCTATTGCGAGCTAATAAACTTTTTGCCAAATCCACCAAATATCTCCTCGCATTTTGCTAACTTACCGTTCTGTGCGTGTTGAAGAAATAACCAGGCACTCCTACGCAGCCCTGGCTCCGTAAATAGTAAGATAAACCACCAAACTCCAAGAGCATCCTAATCCTCACTTGAGTTGTGAGTGGCACTCCTCTACTCCTTCTGCACCACTCAAAATCTTCTCTACCTACCTTTACGGTCACATAACCTTCATGCAACAAAGACAAACATGTGATTCAATGAACGCAGTCTTCTGTAAGGGCTGGGGCACAACTTTTTGTCAAGTTCGCAGAATGTCTCCTCGCGGGCCCACTAGCTTACCGTTCTATGTGCGTGCTTCTGAAGGAGCACCGTATGGCATTGAAGGGAGAGGTGTTTTTGTTTTGATCTAGTTCAAATATCATCAAGCTTTCTCCAGAAAGATGTACTATACCTTCAATGCAGAGGAGTGTGCCTTCAATACGAAAGACTGATAGATTGCATCTTTGATCTTTGATTACCTGAGCAATATCCCCCTATACACACGCCAATGTACATGGAATGTAAAAGGGCTCAGAGGCAATGAGACCATCCACACACTGGCTATGGTCTGCTGAAGTCATTAGGCAAGAGAGAATTATTGTTTATTATGGTATGTTGCTCGTGTCAGGATGTCTTTGTGGTCAGGGAGGTCATTCCCTCAGCTATAAGCTCCAAGATTTGTGCCATCAAGAAGTAAAACAAATATAATGTGTTTTTTGTTCTAATTATACTAAGATCCCTATTGGCACTGTGGGATAACAACATCTGTTGAGAAACCTGAATAATATCAGAGGATGTATTTGTCAGGGCTTCTCACAAAACAAACATGACTAGAATAAACAGGTGGAGTCCCAGGACATTCCTGCCCTTTTTCCCTTTCAGCCTCAGCATGGTGCTCACACACGCACAACACACACACACGCACGCACGCACACACACACTGTGACCACTGACCCGTGGCTTGGAGGTTCTCCCTCATCCTGCAGTACAGCTGCAGCCTCAGACTCCAAAGGCAGATTTGCCTCTGGGAATCAGCCTGGGCCTGCGTCCCCATCCCAGCTTTGCTGGCTAGCTCCTCTGTCTTCTCCTCTACCTGTGTGGTGGCCAGCGCCACCAGAGCATCCAGCTTGACAGCCCACTCCTCTGGTCGGCACACTGAGGGGATCAGAAAGGAAAGCATACCATGCATTACAATACAATACAATGCATTACAATACAATACAATGCATTACAATATAATACAATTCATTACAATACAATACAATACAATGCATTACAATACAATACAATGCATTACAATACAATACAATGCATTACAATACAATGCAATACAATACAATATAATACAATGCAATACAATGCAATGCAATGCAATGCAATGCAATGCAATACAATACAATACAATATAATACAATGCATTACAATATAATACAATTCATTACAATACAATGCATTACAATACAATACATTACAATACAATACAATACAATGCAATACAATACAATATAATACAATACAATGCATTACAATATAATACAATTCATTACAATACAATACAATACAATGCATTACAATACAATACAA